>CAJUYI010001732.1:11858-45827 GCA_910591695.1 Galerucella pusilla
CGTGGACATGCCCTATATGAATTGAAATCATGTACATGTTTTCTAAAATTATTTAAGTTAGTAAGAGTAGAATGATTGCCTTTATCGTATTACAAATTCTACACTAGGTCTCTTAGTTCTCAGTGTACAGTCACCCAATATGTACAAACACCCCTAATTCTTGAACTCGGCAGTAGTTAGGACTGATCTTACCGCTTACAGTTATCTCTAACTTGAGGCTAGTTCTAAATTCATTCTAACTGTGTCATGATAAAATCCAACTCTAAATAGAAGCTCAACTAGCAGGTAGAGCCCAACTGTCAGTTAGCGGTAAGATTGGTCTATGACAACTGACAAGCTTTCAACTACATCGATTTATACTGCCATCTATTAAAGTGGTGCAGTACTTATTAATCATATCTGGGTGCTGAGAACAAAATCATCTCTATATTATTAAAAAATGCTTCAGGTGAATACAATTTTAGGTAACTTTTAAATTATTAGAACACTAATAATTTCGAAGATCAGAACTGTGTTGTACCGTGTTATTGTTATACTTCTAATCCTTGTAAAAATTCTTAACTTTACACACAATAAATATTACGTTTATCTTTATCTATCTAAATAAAATATAAAAATATTGCACATATTCTACATTGCACAGCATTGATAAATCTATTTTCTTTAAAAAATGTTCACTATTCTCAATATTGCACTTAGTTCTAACTATATTGTTATTTGGCAAAGTAGCTGATCCCAATAATATTTGAAATCATTTACAGTGTTTTCCAAAATTATTTAAAACTGTTTGTAGTGGATAATTTAACAAAAAAAGTAAAGCGTGTTATCGATAGATATCAAGATAATAGTATCATACCATTATAAATATGACAATTGCTACAGGAAGCTGTAATTGAGCAAATAACTGCAAAACCGAGAAGGTTTTTTGTAAACATGAATTTTGGTTTGTTGTTAGTTGTGGGGATGTCGCTATATCTATATGGCTATATGTCTAGCCATAAAGGCATTCCAACTGGATAGTTTCATAATCAAAATCGTTATGCAAGTAATTTCCAGTCTATTTGAAAGTGCCAGCTAGACAAAGTATACTGGACGATTATATAATTTTGGAAAACCTGCTCCTGTTCTTATATCTATTTTCTTTATTGAGGATTCTATCTTAATACTAAAATATTGCACTTCCGGCCGTATAAACCACATATCACATAAAATATTGCATCTATTGTCGTTTAACAGAAAAATATATAAATGACTTAGAGGACATGAATATTAAAATATATAAAACTACAATATCGGAGATATTTTAATAGACAGTTGTCAAAGTGTACAAAAATCTAACGATTAAAAATATATAAATACAATTTTCACCACATATTTTCATTAAACAAAATGTAATAATATACGTAAAAAAAACAAAATAATACATAGGGTGTCCAAATCATTATGAAGATTTTTAACTTTAAATATATTGTTTATTCTAATGTACAGAGTCGAACGTATAATTTTCGAAATGTTAGGTCGTAGAAATATTTGGGGGTTGGAACGGAGAGTTACCACAAACTCACCTGCGTGGGTCATACTTGTCAAATTTAAAGACTAAAATTAAATTAAATCTTGGAGATTATCCATACATAAAGGGAAACCTTGTAGGCAGTGGCGTAGCGTGGAGGAGGCAGCAAGAGTCACGGACCCGGGGTAGGCAAACGAAACCATAAGTATACTACAACCCAAGATATTTCGTTTTAGTATGTTTGATTCAAGAGAAAAACCCTCGTCAATCCGATAATAATAGTACATTATCGTATTGTACTCGTTTATTCGAAAATATAATGCCCAATAGTATAATTATTTTACAACTGAAATGTTTGGCTGAACTTGAAGCCTGTGCGAGAAAAAAATTAGGTGGGGGAAAATAGAAGAATGATAGGATTGTGCACCATACAATATGTATACGTATGAGCTGCACAATTAGTTGACAATCATTGATGCAAGAAGGTTGCAGTGGTTATGCCATCTGGCGAAGAAGTTCATTAGAGGATATTCGCCAAAATTTATGGCAAACGTTATAAGATAAGAAAACTGTGAAAGTTGTAATAGGTGTGTTACTCAGGGTAGGGGCACTCTGAACGCGCGAAAGTGTTGCCACCAAGAGAGTCCCGTCAGTACTAAAATTGATATCCTAACCTGACAAATGCGGACCAACGTTTTACGACGTGTATCTTGAGTTAGTCCAGTTTTTGTTTTTAAAACATGCTTATTTGTGGGTGTGTTAAGTATTCGTAGTTGGTTTTTATTGTTTTTATGGTGAGACTTTTACTTTAAGAAACAATGTCGAGAATATATATTGTGAAAGACTGTGATGTGAGGTGCACCCGGTAAGCTTTATTTTTATAAAGTAAAACATGTTTCATTAATTAACAAAAGACAGAATATTGAAGTTCTTATTCTTCTATACAGCTTACAACTTACCAGCCATGAACAACAACGTCAAGTTTGACTGAAAAAAAGTTTAGCTAAAGTATACCTACCCAGTTTATGTAATTGTTGTTGAACTCCTAAAATTTATTTTTCTTCATGTTTTTCATTGAAATATTTAAAAAAACGTTTTATTTATTGCTTACTTTTTATAAACTTGATGATTATTGCTTTATTTTGTCCACTTCAGGCATTATATGGTCCATTTTTTGACATTTAATTTAATTTAACTTGACTATTTGATTATTATTGTAATATCAATCTAATGTTGTGTAACTTTTAATGAAATATCAAAAAATGGACCATAAATGCCATTTTGCAATTAAAGTAAAAATACAGTAATTTTGAATATGTCGCAGAAAACTGTAAAATTACAGGAATCTTCTTTTTCGGCTGTTAGCGAAGTTCACAACCATCTGATTTGTGTTAGAGGTACTGACGGGACTTTCATAGGCTCGTAGAGCTAATGTGATTGACAGACGAAGCCTTCTGCAGGTTCTGTCAAATAAGGAGAAAACTGAAGAGCGCATCCTAAACCAGTGCACCTGATGGCAAAGAAGAAATATAAAAGGGACACTGATGAAGGAAATAAGGAACTGGGCGTTGAAAATACTTACAAGAGGAAAATTGGTAGATTCAACCCTATAATTAGAAAAAAGGAAACCATTTATACCAAAACCACGCAGTAAATTTACAGTTAAAATTCAACACACTTACAAGTATCTAACTCCGGACTTGTAATATCCGAGCTTTTCTAATATATGGCTTAACGATGAATTAACTAAAACTTGTTCATTACTACAATTATTCCTTTTTTTTTGTTTTAAAAAAGATCAGACGAAACTGGTATGACAGTAGCATAACTAACCGTCTCGGAATCACTACTGGATATACCTTCCTCGCCACCTATTACTCCACTATCCATTGAACCATAACCGCTGAAACCAACATTCCTGTTGAATCTTCCAAAAAAGACGGAATGAGTTTCCACGCTTTCCGCTCCGGATTCACTGTGAGCGTCGTCTAAACTTTCATCCGTTTCACTACCTATGGGTTCCAGCACGGTTAATTTTACGTTATTCAAACGAGATTCGTTGGAATCCGAACTGAGATAACCGGAATCTTCAGGTCTTAAAGTATTTTGCCAAGAAAGTTTGTCTCTTAAATTTGGCCGTGCATTTACTGTCGAATGAAAAATGAATTGATCATTACATCCCTTCTTTAAAATAAAATCTTCCGTTTGGATAAGGTTGGTTATGTTGCCGTTTTTCTTAGATTTTTGTAAAAGGCACAATTTGTATTCGTCAGTTCGAGAGTCTGGAGTACCAGTTCCGTTTGGTGATGAGTTAGTAGCGACGATTGATTTTACCTCATTGCTGGTACTCCGGCAATCACCGTTTTTTGATGGAAGCAAGCTGCTTCTGTTACCATTGTCTGAAAATAGGAAAAAAATATTCATACATTAGTCGAGAGGGAATCATAAAAAAAACCACCTCCTCGCATCTTTGCAATTTAAAACATGCTACAAGATAGAATAGTGAAATTTTTCATAGAAATTCAATAGGAATTGAAGAACAAATGGGATCAAGGTCCTATCCATTGGTCTTGATGGCTGGAGCCAGACAGAAACGCTGGAGGGGTGCGACCAGAGATAAAGTACAGGTATGGATGGATGAGGAAATGGAGAGAAGGTGGGATGAGGAAATGGAGAGAAGGTGGGATGAGTATGAGGGCGCGCTAAAAGGAGCGATTGGGGGCAGGAGCAAATGGTTGGACCGGAAAATCAGGGAAGTTAAACTTCTTGACGCAGGTGCTCACAGGGTATGGGTTACCTCCACAAGATTGGGAAAAGAGAAACTGGAATGTGCGAGAGATGTGAAGTGGAGGATGATGTGGGACATGTGTTTAGATGTTGGAAGAACGAGGAAGTGCTGAAGAAGTTGGAAAATAAACTGGGAGAGGAGGTGTATTCGGAGAATATGGTGGAGATTATGTTGAGGGGCAAGGTGGAATGGATGGAGATAAGTGGCGTAGTAGAGAGCATGGTTAGGGAAAGAGGAGGACTCGACATAGCATGTGTGAGGTAGGAGTGATAGAAGGGAGAAGACGACTCTATAGGAGGCAAATGATTATCATCATGTTGGATAGTCAATCAACAATTAAAGCACTGAGCTCTTGTTTAATCAGTTCCAAAATTGTGTGGAGGGGTGCAAACTCAATGAACTAGGCGACAGTGGCGTAACTATACCATCTAAGGCCCGTGGAAAATTCTTTTGATGGGGCCCTAGCAGTAAAAATCGTCACGTTGTACTCAGTTTAATTTTAATAAACTTATGTCCCACTAATAACCATTTAAAACTTTTAAATTGGATGGAAACGCGATTTCAGTTGGCTTATAATGATGTACAATACTTGATAAAATATGTTCACTTTGAACAAACTTTCCGGATCTTGGAGACGCTCATCAAAATGGCATTTTACCTTCCTCTGACGAGCTTTAGAAAATTCAGGGGTGATGGACCTGGATGCTACACTATTTGCTCCCATTTTTAAATCAATATCTTTGCAATTCTTCCAGACAAATTTTCAAACGTTTCAGGGCATTTGAAACATCGGTTGCTGTAGACTGAAGTGCTTTAGAGGCTGGATCGATAGTGATAGTTTTGGATTTTGTGAGACAGCTTCATTTCTTTCATCTGATTTGCAATTGTTTTCGTTAGCGCTTTTTGGACAAACAAACCAAACTTTTAAAGCAAAAACGTCATCATTACGTCCTGCCCATCTAGTAGGGTTTAATGTTTTTAATTTTATTGAAGCTGAAGACTCACTTTCTTTATTAGTTATAAAACTTGAAATATTTCATCTTTTGATACTATGCCCAAAAAAATTATTAATAAATATAATAAAATAAAAATAAATCAACATCTTTTTGTTTGGGTTGGTTGAAATTGTATTATGGTCTTCAGTTGTCTCACTTTGAATTTTGCAGAAAATTTACTTTTCAAATAAAATAAAATACTCAGGGACAATGTGAAAAAATATTTTTGAGCTCGCGGTCTCTTGGGCCGGGGCCCGTGGCATTTTGCCAGCCCTGCCACCCTATTGTTACGCCACTGCTACTACTACTACTACTACTACAGAATGTGCAGGCGAGCCTTGACCTAGCCAAACTAAAGTCACGGTTCCGGCACTGAGGCCACTGGCGGGCCCATTGTGCCATTCCTGCTACCTAGTCATCCATGAAGCCGAGCCCTTCAATAAAGGCCACAACCTTTTTCAGTGGATGCCTGCTTGTGTCCCCAGGAGCCATGACAGTGACTCCGAAGATTCGCCTGCGTAATACAGCCCAGTGTGGACACTCTAAGATAACATGAACTGACCTTTCATCAGTCATGCCGCAACCCCTACATAGGGAACTTTCCTCTACTCCTAGATTGTAGAGGTGCTTCCTCATACAGCAGTGCCCTGTTAGGAGTTCTGCTATCTTCCTCAACCTACTCCTTGGTAGTTCAATAGCTGCCCCAGCATGTCCATCAGTCCATCCCTTCAGTAGGAGTTTGGATTGTTTAGGACCCTGCAGAGCATTCCAATGAGCGAGGTGCTGGTTCCTCAGCCACTTCCTCGTCTCCTTGCGTATTGTTTGTTTTGTTAGGCCGAGGGTCGAGCCCGGGCCGGAGAAAGGAGCTGCCGCCCCTTCCGCAGCCAGTGCGTCCGCCATTTCGTTGCCTTCAAAACCAGAGTGGGCCGGAATCCATTCTACCCGCACTGCGTTTTGACTTGCAAAATCAGCAAGTCGTTCTCGACATTCGTCAGCAAGTCCCGAGTTGATGGTATATCCACTCAGGGCTTTAATTGCTGCCTGACTGTCGGTGTATGGTTGTGCGACGATCCACATAACCTCTGTCTAGGTTTATCTGCGCACATTCCAAGATAGCGTATATCTCGGCCTGATATGCAGATACACCATCACCCAATGGTATACAGATTTGTGTCCTTGGGTTCCTAGAGTAAATTCCAGCCCCTGCTCTGTCACCAGAGCATGAGCCAGCTGTGAACCAGACAGTCCCATGAGGCTGTGTATTCGTCTCTTTATCCCATGATTCTCTGTACCGGATCATAGCCCTGTATGGGGTTGCGAAGTAGTACTTGCTACGCCACTGCTAGGCGAGAACAAAATATTCACAACTGTGCACTTCAGGACACACCAAAATAGAAGGAAATGAAATAGCAGATGAACTAGCAAAGAGGGGGACTGAAACACCCTTTTGGGGGCTGGAACCCTTTTGCGGAATTGGCTTCAATGTAATATTGAAAGAAATAGGCAAAGCCGAGAAAAAGATCTGATCATTGTAAAGATCTAGTTGGAATTAGATAATCAAATACACCTCTAGGTGACCTGTTGAGATCAAATGAATGTCTAAGTCAGAAGAAAACTGAAGAGTTCTAACAGGAATCCTAACGGGACATTCTCGCCTGAATGGGCACATGAAAAAGCTCAAAATAGTGGAGGAAGAAGAAGAATGTAGATTGTGTGGTATGGAAGAAGAGACCTCCATGCACATACTTGTGGATTGACTAGGGGCACCTATTTATACTAAAGCCTGCACTTATCCTAAAACTCATCTGGGAAATAGATCTGAAGGAGCTACTACACTTTCACAATCTTCTCAGGTCTCAGTAAACGTCACCCCAATATACAAACATATATTTCAATTATATTTGGAAGAATATCTGAAACCTAATAAGCGATTATGAATTTTTTTAACTCACCTAATGCACTGGAAACTTGCTTTGCAGAGTTAAGCCGATTATACAACGAATTTGTATCGAGCGAAGGCGGTGGAATAACATCCGGTTGTACAACAGTTTCCTTTGCTCTTTGTCTTCTCGAATGTCTTTCCTCCAAAGTTAATATCCTCCCTTTTTCATCGTCACTTATAAACGAGTAGGGACCTTCTTGGGGAATCGCTTTCTTCGACAAACTACTTCTCGCTTTGGCTTCATAGATTTCTCTTAAACTTCCAAATACTCGGTTAAAATTTCCAGAATCGAGTGGTTCTTGGTTTAAATTAACCGCTTCGGTGCTACTACGAAAACTTCCGGTGGTTGTAAGTAGAATTTGTGAAGGTCGTTCTAGGGAATCATCGTAACTGTTTGGCTGTGGTGCACGTTTCGAATTTCTGTTTGGTTTTCTATCTAAAGTGTCTTGTTCAAATTCGTCAGAATCATTGACTGGAATATAGTTATCCATACAATCTTCCACTTCTATCAATAACTTGCCGGGCTTCTCTGCAGTGCCTTCGTATTTAATTTTAAGTTGTTTTAAATCTAATGTAGAATAACGGGAATTACTGGGTGTCGAGGGAGCACTTCCGTAGTTGTAACCGTTATTCACGTAAACCTCGCTTACTAAACTGTATTCTTTATTTTTTTGAAGTAAATGAGAAAGGTTATAACCCTCATTACTGACCATCGAACCTTTCTTCATCACGATAAGTTCATAATCGTGGTCGTCTTCTTGTAAGGCGTCCATATTAATTTTGGAAATTGTCATATTTCCAGTTCTTTTATTGAATATGGCGTTTCGCATAGTCATCTCCTCGTGGTCTGGTAACACCGAGCTGAGACTTGGGCTTGGTTGAGATGATGATACTTCTGCGTATTCCGATGGTGTTGAATGACCTTGAAAGAGGAACATCATTAAATATACTAATACTTGGGATACTCGTTATTTATGTTGATTAGACGGTTCAAGATTATGCGTATCAAAGTTTGTAGAGGGTGATTGAACTAATTAGAAGAATTCTGTTTGCTACTATTCTTCCCAACATCATATTACAGTCGCGGCTCATACATTAGGTCATTGGGTCAATGACCTCCCATTGAAAAATAATTAAATGTGTATTTGAAGAAATTAAATATACCTAGTATAGTATTCCTCTTGAATAAAATTTACCAAAATTGTTTCAAGACCCCCATGTAAAAGGACTCGGTGAAAATCAAAATTGGAGAGCCGGCTGGTGTCCACCGTTGACTTCAAGGCGTTAAATGGGGGAGGATTTTGTCGAGCGCTGACGATCTTCGCGGCGTGAGAGAAACACTCCCGAAGATTACATGTGCTGGGTCAGAAGCCTGGGTTAATATCGACGATGAATCGACTTACGCTGGTTGATTATTACACGCTTAGAAAAGAGATGATCAGAAAGGTCGGAAGTCCGCGCTATATTTTGATTAAAATCCCCCCAAAACGGATTTAGGAATTTACGTTTCACCACCAAGTGGAATTTCGTCCTATAGCAGAGCTGTCAAGTAGGTGGTACTGGAACCTCGCTCCTCTTCATCTACTGATAGAGGGAGTAATTCAAAGAACGCAGATGAGAATGGTCACAGAAGGAATAAGTGTGAAAAACTTGGGACAAACAGTGAGTGCACCTTCCATGGTATCCCAGGTATCGGATTCTTGGCTGATGAAATAGACCTTATTTACAACCAAATATGTAATGATGTCGTTACTAACGTGATTGAAGGTTAGAAAGTGTCATATCACTCACCTCTACTTCCCGCCCTCTAAAATAATGTGATCGTACTGATCGTTAATATTATCTATTTTAGATGAATAGGTATTTTTTATATTTAAAAATATAACGCATTGATTAATATTATAATAACTATTTCAGGAGGAGAACAATCCATCAATTCTTAATCGGAGGACATTTTTCTTAATTTATTATTTGCGAACTTAATATTCATCCGACTTTATCTGACATTTATTTATATTGGTGACAGTTGTCAAATGAAATATTTTTGGTGTGTTCAGAACGAAACAAATATTTATTAATTGTGATCGGGATATGATGGTTGTAAATAAAATAGTATACAAACCTCAGTAGGAAGCTTCATTCCTGTCTCGAGATGATAGCTAACTAACTAATCTCTCGACAGTAATGAAACTCTTCCCACCTCGGTAATGTACTATTACCTAGAGAAAGTAAAGAAGAAAGATGAAGTCAAAGTATGTGTTCTCTTGAAAAACTCTACTCAATCAAAGAATTCGGTTGCTGGTGGTAGTCCTCTGGGTTTTGATCAAACAATATTTTGTAAACAACTTCAGGACTTAATTTAGTTTTAACAAATTGTCCACCAGGAAATTCTCCTCGCAAAAATTTAAGAATACGGGTCCAGAAAGGCAACGCCCTCTCCCTTTTGTATGACTTCTGTGGAATTGGTTCTAATACCTTCAGGACGGCATTAATAAAGAAGAAGAAGACAGCATTTTTTTCAATTTGCGTAGAAACATGACAACAATGCAGTTTTTACTATTTGTCTTTAAAAATACGACAAATGGAACCCGCCGAACCCTCATGCATTGGGCAACCATACAATACACCAATTTCGTGGTGAGATTTTCACTAGTCCCTCAAGAATTAGGGACCAGGACCGAACCCTTATTAACCGTAGACCGGACCGGAACTGAAATGTTTTAGATGGATCGGAACCGACCGTATTTATTATTGAAAAATTATCTTTCGGTTTTGTCGGTTCTTGTGCCGTTTTCATGCTTTTTTGTTGGCAAGAATAGCTAATTCACGTGACCAGTAAGACTTGAACCCCATAGTTTTTTTTATGACTGAAAGTAGCCGAACAATAAAGCCAGAAAGCTGAAAAAAAGTGAAGAATATGTGAAGGTAGATGCTTTTTTTGATCCATTAATGACGATTCACTTGACTGGTTCGAAATTGGAAATCTTATCTGATTTTTTACTCAAAAAATGGTGATTTTTCAGGAGGCTGTAGATCTTGATTATCCAGATTAGACAGCAAGTGTGACACATCGTTGGAATCGGCTCAATGGGAGGATTATAAAAATGTAAAAATATACAAGAGTTTAAAGGAATATAATTTTTTTGTATCCCCGAAAATGTGCGCACTACTGTACATTTGATAGCATTTTAAGTTATGTGCAATAACCATTATAAGGGATGGGTAATTTTTTTTGAGAATTAGAACCGTTTCGAACCGGATTTTTTTAATGTGATACGAACTGGACCATCAAATTCGTTTCGGTCCGGGTCCCTGTTAAGAATACGGCCCTGTTGTAAACAATGTATGTATCCGATCCCTCTAATAAAAAGTTGTCGCAAATTACATAATAAAAAATTGAAACACATTATAAAGATATTTGATATTATACCAACCTTTACGGGGCGCTCTTTCCAAACTGTCAGTTTCATATTCAGGAGTTTGCTCTTTATTATCCAATAAATTTTTATGTTTAGTGAATTCATAAATAACGGCATTCATTTGTTCCTTTGTTAGTGTAGCTACTTTTTCCTCTGTCACATCCAGTTCCATGGCCTCTTGAATCATGTCAGGAGGTGGAAGATTGCCACTAAAATCTTGTATAGGCACTGTACAATAGAAATTTTCTTCTTCGTTTACCAAATGTATCGGAGGTTTTCGTATGACGTTTGTGGGTGGGGGTGATTTAATCGCTTGTTTTTCTGAAGACGTGGAAAATGTTTTGGTAGGAGATCTGATTCTTTTTGGACAGTGGCTGGTTTTTATAGGATTTTGATTGACTTCAGTAGGATTTTTTATGGTCGGTACATCTTCCAGCCATTTTCTTATTCTTTGTTTACTTTCGTTTGTATTTAAAGTGCAGTTGTGGCATGCTACTAAAACGGGAAATTCCGCTAATTTTCCATTCGACGAATTGAAATCTTGAGGTTCACAACCTGGACAACCAGTGCATGTTTTTCTCCTGCTATTTTCTCTCTTCAAACTTATGATACTACTTCGTCTACTGACTGACGGGTTTAAACCATATAAAGTATCGATAGGGTGTTCGTGCTCTTCTTCGGGAATGTTTAAGAGACTTGGTGTAAATCTTTTAGATGATAGTTTTTGCTTGGCTATGGAAATTACTTCACGAATTTTAGTTAGGAATTCCAGAGCGGCTGGTGGAGGCTCCTGTGAAATAAGGTAAGTGTAACATTTTAAATATAATTAAATTTTATACATTTTGACTTTTCCTGAACTGAAGGAGTTGAATGTATATTGTGGAGTCTGACGGTTGACGAACTCCTGTGTGGTTTGACGGATCTCGGAATATCCTGCCAATGATATACCGACGATATTGTCATAACAGCCAGGGGAAAATTCGAAAACGCCCTTTGTGATATTGTACAAAATGTTCTAAACTATACAAATAGCTGGTGTAGGCAAGTGGTAGACAGTAAACTCCTGTGGAACAAACACGGAAAGGAGATTATATATACAAGGCAAAAATGGCTCTAATGGTTTACAGGAATCTGGCAGGAAGAAACAGGGGTTGTAACCCAAAAATCCAGAGCTGTATGTAGACTGCCATAGTGTATAACACGTATGGAGCCATCGCGCGGAGTAGTAGAATTAGCCCATTGACGACGAGGGAAAACCTTTCCAAAATTCAAAGACTAGTCTGTATAATATGCATTACTGGAGCAATGAGAACATGCCCAACGGCAGCCATTGAAGTTATTCTCAACCTCACCCCTCTACATATGGTGGTGGAAAGTTTTGCAGAAAGAACAAGATATATACAGATTAAGTAGAGAGGGAATCATTAAAAAAACACCTCACTTAGAAATCAGACAATAAGACATGCCACTAGACGGTATGATGAAAAAGAAATTCGCTACGGAATTAAGCAACAAGAAGGAATGGGATCCAAATACCATTACCAGACTTGGAAAGAATGCCATTCAATGGTACACAGACGGCTCAAAAGCAATAGAAGGAACTTGGATAGGAGTGTTCGGTCCTGGAACCAAACACTCTGAAAGCTTGGGAAAAACACCAAGTATCTTTCAAGCGGAAATCCACGCCATAAGAAAGTGCGCCCAGCTCAATATTGATAAAGAATACAGAAGACAAAGGATTATGAAAATGTCGGATAGTCAAGCACTTATCTCTTGTGTAATCAGTTCGAAAATAATGTGGGAATGCCTAGACAAACTCAATGAACTAGGAGAGAACAATATAGTTACCTTACTATGGATTCCAGGACACACTGGAATAGAAGGAAATGAAATACCAGATGATCTAGCAAAAATTGGGACTGAAAATCCTTTCTGGGGGCCTGAACCCTTTTGCCCCAATGTAATATGGGAAGGAATAGGTGAAGCCGAGAAAAAGAGAAGATCTGGCCATTGGAAAGATCTAGTAGGGCCTATACAATCAAAGACTCTTCTGGGTGACTACAACCTGTTGACATCAAATGAATGCATAAGTCAAAGTAAAAGTAAAACTGCGCTAAGAGTTTTAACAGGTATCCTAACGGGACATTATCGCCTGAATGGGCACCTGAAAAAGCTCAAAATAGTGAAGGAAGAAGAATGTAGACTTTGTGGCATGGAAGAAGAAACCTCCATCCAAAAAGATAAATTCTGAAAATATTATTGGTCGGGTACCTACTCCAGTGCAATGGCAATTTTTCACTGAATAATATCTCGTAATTGGTATATTCCTGTTCAACTTCAAAAAGTCGATTAATAATTACGGATCTGTTGCTTCTAAAACCCGCATGGTATTCTCCTATCATTCCTAGCATACCCTTCTACTTTTATTTTTAGTATATGACTGCGAGTAATTTCCAGATAGACTGAAGTAAATTATAAAATATGTTTTGTAAGCGAATAAATATTATGTAATACATACCAGAAGTAAATGTGGTTCGAAATAAGCTGGATTGAAGTAGAGCTTTTTTCTTGTAGAACCGCTAAGCGATTTTATATTCTCCGGTCTATCCTCTCTTCCTTCTAAAGTTTCAACGATCGAAACATTTTCTTCCGGCAGCCTTTCATTCGTATTGGAATCTTGATGATAATTATCGAATGAAGAAAACGACGATAGTCGGGAATTGAAATTGTAAACTTTTTGGGTGTGAACCAAAGCAGATGTCTGAAAAAATGTGAATTAGTTATTGAGTTATTACATAAATTATTCATGCACAAAAAAAATTGTTAGGTTTTTTAAAGGTGTATTCCAAAAACCGAACTACAAATTTTATTTTAAGAGCGAGATCATAGAATTGAGTAATACATATACATATTTAGGTGTAACGTTTTCTTCCTCTGGCTTATTCAGTGAAATGTCAACTGCAACTGTAAAAAAAGGTGAACAAGCCGTTGGCGCTCTCATTCCTGTGATGTGTAGGGCAAAAATTGACATGTGGTACCCTAGAATCAAACTATTTGAATCTCTAGCGTTAAGCGTTATGTTTAACAGTGTCTCTGTTTGGGGTCCTCGTTATTTGGATGCACTAGAAAGGGTGCAAATACATTTCCTAAAACGAATCCTTTTAGTAGCGGTTAATACTCCGGACTCTGTTATTCGGATAGAAACAGGAAGAGTTAAGTTGTCGTACAATGTTTTTAAAATTGGTTACTAAAGATTCTTCAAATGGAAAAATTTCGCTATCCCAGACTTTGTTTTGAGCAACAGCTACGTATTATGAATTCCGCTACCACAAAGTATAATTGGGCATCCCAAATCAAACAATTTTTTGTTGACGTTGAATCACTGCAGTTATGGAATCAATTATCTTATGGTTATCTAACAGCACAAAAAAACTACTATTTTCCAAATATTATATCTTCCTGCACCAATCCGATATTGCTACATCGTCAGCGTACCCTTTCATGGCTCTATATAATGCTTTCACCACAACACGTGAACCAAGCAATTATTTACTGTTGAGGTCTCCAATTCAGATCACTCGTACTTTAGCTCAACTCCGTACGGTTAATCAATTTAAAATGAAGTTCACATTAAACGGCATAATCTATAGTATAGATCCTACTTTAACATGTACTGTTTATAACCTGGACGAGAAAGAAACTATCTTTCATATTTTGTTTGGGTGTACGATATATACAGTCATAAAACAAAACATATCCTACTTCAAAATAATGTCATTCCAAGTATGGTATATGTATATCCTGATCCAATAATCCCTCAAGTTCCAGTGAATACGATATGGTTTCAGCAGGATGGAGCACCACCACATTAGATACCAACGCAATCTCCGGCAGTACCTCGATGAAATATCTCCCTATCAGTGGATAGGGTGGCGAGAGTCGTTAGAATGGCCAGTGCGATCACCTGATCTCACATCATTATATTTTTTATGGGGTTATGTGAAGGGCATTCTGTACAAAACTATGGCTTTTGATTTAAATGACTTAAAATAACGAATACAGTATTGAGATTCATAGTTCTTTCTAGTGTTTTACATTTTGCATTACATTCAAGTTTTTTATTGTATTGGAGAGAATTTCGGTAACCAAATGATTTTATTTCATTGTATCTTAATTGTTGCAATAAACTTCAAAACTATAACATTTTTGATCCGAGAATGAAGAGACCTTTCAAACGACATTTCACAAGCCTATACTTCCCATTAAAAAAATTAGGGGTTGTACCTGTCATTTAAAGGGGGTTTAAGGTAGAGATCGCATTTTCACGTTGAGGAACGTGTTTCGGGATTTTCCATAAGTTCATTTTCCACGTTGCGTCAAATCGCAGCGACTTGTTGCTGGGACAAACCGCTGCGAGAAAAAGTATAATTAGCCTATCGATAGTTTGTTGCTGCGACTCATCCAGGCATAGGGGAAACGTAACGTGTTGCCAACTTGATTGACAGTGACAGCAATGTCAGAGCGGAGCAGCCAATAGAAATTTTGGGTTGGTGCGACAAAATCCACGAGAAAAGTTACCAGAAGTCGCAGTGACTTATCGCTCGAAAATAGAGCACAGTAAAGGGTAATGTTAATAACCACCTATGTTATTAACCATGTTTTTAGCGTTAACTAACGCTAAGTTAAAAATTGTTTGAAATTAACCACGGTTAACAATTTAGGCGACCAATTAAAAAAGAAGAAGAATTTTTATAGTGTCAAAATTAAAAATATTTTTAAATTTTCTGTAATTTCTCCTATGCTTCTATTATAGATGCTTCGCTCCAGACTCTTTATTTATAATCCATACTACACCAAAGCTACCATAGCCCATGTTACTGGCCCAGGTCTATCAAATAGCATTTCGCAGACTCACGTCCGCGACTGTCGATGATTTCTGAATTCTGGAGCTTTTATTTACATCTCAAATAAGCTTATTTTTGATATAACGGGCAGAACACAAATATCTAATAAACAATTTTTTTTTGGTTAAAAATTGATAGTTAAAAACTAGTTATCAACCAATGACCGGTTAACAAAATTATTAACCGGTTAATACCCATCACTGATAGAGCAAGTTCTAAATGCCATATTCCACCGAGTCCGTTGGCGTGCGACACGTACGCATTTATTTTCTATGCAATTGCATGGTTGACCTCCCACCTAGTACGGTACGTCAAATGACGTACGTTACGATGCGGCACGTCGACCCGACGCATGTTTTGGTTTGGGCATCAGTTGAATCCGATTCGCCGTGGTGTTTTGTAGGGAAAAATGGAGGAATTGTTAATCATTGAAGTGGAAAAGCGGGCTGTTCTATACGATAAACACCTCACTGCCTACAAAAACTCGAATACACGCGAAGATGCGTGGAAAGAAGTGTCACATGAATTCAAACTAGATAAGTATTAAATACACATTGGATAATTACAATAATTAAACTTCTTTTATTGATTTATTCTTGATTTTTGACATATTTAGGGTTAAAAATACAAGAAAATAATATAATAGTATATTTTGTTCAATTATACACCATTTTGTTTGCCGTCAAAAATGCAACTAACGCGACGTTCTTGGTGGAAAGACTCAAATGTTGTTCGACGTATACCGTCGCCTGCTGTATTCGTAGTCGCACGTCGCCGGACTCGGTGGAATGTGGGCTTTATTCATGCGACCGACGCGCCCAACGAAAAAAACGCCAAGCTGCATGCAACTTATTCGAGTTGCAGCGTCAACTCGCACCGTGGAAAATGGACTATAAATATGTACAATAACCGAAATAACCGTTTAAATTGGCGTTTAGGATATATTGTGAACTATACACGCATTTAGTGCTAACCAAAGTGATATTTACAATCTGTCAAATTTAATATTTTGGTTATTCACATAAGTGTTGATTTTGAAAGGCAGATACAGTATCAAACAATAAAATATGTCGATTATTATCGCCCTAATTGATGAACTATTTAAGTGAAATGATTTGTTTAGAAAATTATTTATATTTAATTATTCTTACCTGTTTTTTGCGATCTTCATGATGTTTAATTATATCTGGAGCAGTCTCGTTGTCGGAACTATTAGTGTCACTATACCCCGCATCGCCAGGCAGAAAATGCGTGGGTATTGACAAAAGTGGATTGCTTTTAACAATTCCCTCTTCAATATCTCTAACAACTCTACTATCTCGTCGACTGTCTCTGGAAGCTGCTTTTTTCTTTTTAAGATGTAAGTATAGAAAAACAGAAGCAACGTAAATGAGGCCAAGTAATATTGAGCAAATTCCAATGGCCACATATTCTGATACGCTCAAGGATGCGGTTGTTGTAGTTTCTTTAGTTGTGTTTTGGTCGATAACGAAAGCTACTTCACTTACGTCTAAAAAGAAAAATTGAAAACTACTAGTGATTTCTCAGATACGTACATGTTCTACAGTGTCAATGCAAACAGCACAACATAGGCGTGCCTACAGGGGGGACAGGGTGGTCCATGGCCCACCCTAATCGGTCCACCTAAATTCCTCAAAATATCAATCTATTTAAAACATTTTATAATTTTTAAATTCAAACGTTCTTTCAATACGAGGAAGCAGTTTTTTATTCTTAAAATGAATTGCGAGAAATTGAAGGGCGGCAATATGTAAAAGTAATGTTTCGTCGGGCACGGCTCTTTGTTTTTTCATCAAAAGATTCCGTTTTGATATTTGGCCCCCCCTAATAAAATAGTCTGCGCACTCCTATGCAGCACAATGTAACAAAACAAAATATGACAAGAACAGTTCAAAACCTTTAGGATATTCAGTGAGTTTGTCGCTTCAACAAGACAAATTCAATACCTACTCTGAAGTTATGGTGTGCAGTGCTCTAATAACGAGTGAATTAGGTCTGTTCCAACTGCAATCACAAATTGTTAGAAACTGTCAGAGAATAGTCGACCATTGCAATCAGTGATAAGAATTACGCGAAAGTAAACTCGTTGTTTGCTATGACTAGTTATTCTCTGATAGTTTCTGACAGTTTCTGATTGCGGTTGGAACAGACCTAGCTATTAACGAATCGAACTGAAACCGAATCAGTTCGAAATAGTTCTAACGTTTCTAACAAGCTTGAGAATTGGACAGAATGTGCGTGGATTCAAAGAAGTGTTTCAACAAGTCGAGAATTCGTGAACCGTTCCAAACCGAGAATCTCACAAACCAAAATATCGTGTGTATCACTAAAGTGAAGTCGATTTTGAATTTATTTTGAATCAAGTTTTGAAATCATGAGAATTTTCTGCTTGAAGAAACCAACTAACATTAACAAGACAAGAAGGGTCACTCTCCGTCAGAACTTTCATGTCCAGCTTACACAAGCGCGCCGACGATTTCGACAAATTCCTGGAGCCGTGCACGTGCTCGTGCTTATACGAGGTTCATGCAAACCGCTAGCGATTAAAACGAATAAACGTTCACTTACCAGGGTGATTTAAAAACATCTAGCAATAATTGTTGTTGTAGCCTATTCCGCTTAGTGGGAATTAAAATAAAAAAGGGAATATCGTCAGGATATTTGATTGGTGAATCTAAACATAATTATAAAAAGAACTGGTAGCAAAAATGAAGGGAAAAATGGAAGTTACATCAAAAAGTAATAATGTAGTAAGCTACAGATGAGACTAGTAGGTATAAAAATTAACATTAAAATGTTTGCAAATGCCAACTTAAATAGGTATTCTAATATAAATTGTATACAGGTCATTACAGGTTGCTTCAAATCCGAGGCCATCAAAGAGTACCAACTTACCTAACAGTAAAATACGGGTACTGGGAAAAATAATTATCGCGATTCGAAAATTGTGAGAATCGATACACGAACCATCCAAAACCAAAGGCGGTTAACCAAATGAGTTAAAATCTATGAATTTTGAAAGTCTTTCATATTGAATATGCCGGTTTTCAAAAATGTTTTAAGATATTCAATTTTCTGTTAGGTTTCATTGATTGTTTCGAAAAATATCTATTTTTTATATCCTGGTTCGCAAATTTAATTGTAAAATAAATCCTAATAAATAGGTTTAAAAAATATTTATGAGGAAACTCTTTACAAGGATGTGTAAACAGTAAATTTTCAGATAATTTTCTAAGGGTCGCTCCAACGTTCTCGTGACAACTAATTTTATTAAAATTGTAAACAAAGATTATTTCTAGTTGTTTAACATATTCTACAATATTACTAGGAGGTACATTCAGACCTCCATAGTTTTTAGAAGTCGAATATGCTTTATGCTTTAAAAATACAGCCGCTTCTTTCTATAGTCGCATGTGAAAACTGTTAATAAGCTATTATTTGTCAATATAGGTACATCGATATTTTTATATTCTTCTAGCATATCAGGAGTTACATTGAGCAAAACTGTATTAATATCTTTAATACAATTGGCACCTTCAACCTCATTAAAATATTTGAGAGAAAATAATTTCTTGAATGCCCCTACAAAATTGAATTGGGGTTGGACTCTCGAGTTTCCACAAAAATTTCTTACCAGACCAAAAAAATTTTCAATGCAATCCTGATTAAGGTTCCTTGTTAAAAGAAATGAATAATTCCTGCATTTTAAGGTTTCCCATAAAGACAGAGCAGAGGTAATAGTAATTTTTCAGCAATTTATCAAGTGCATAGTATTGTTTATACATTTTTCTACGTATGTTACCTTTCCATCATTCTGTTTGCAGAACCAAACACAAAACACTAAGTACGTAAATGTTTATTTTATTTATAAAGGAAAATTCGTTTACTCAAAAAGACAGCTGGTATATTTCTTTACATATCCCTACGACGCACAACCTGTTTATGCATATCGCACGTTGGAGACTATGGTGCTCTATACACAGTAGCATCCGATATTCGAGCGAGATAGGCATAACGAGGGGAGGAGCTTAAAGTGATCCTTCTTGTCTTGTTAATGTTCGTTGAAGAAACCTTATTTATTTGCTTCTGACTGTGCAGTTGTTGTATTTATAATTTGTCACAAAATAAATAGATTTTTGGATGTTTTACTTGCAGAGTACTGTGTTATTTTCAAACTAAAATTAATAAATTAGACTGAGAAGCAAAATTTACATCGAAATCTATAAAAGTTTGTATCCCACAAATACCTATAGTGTTCAATTCAAGAATTTAGGTACTTATCGAATTTGTGGGAAATAACCATTTAAAAATATCGCAAATTAAAAAAAAACATCTGCCGATGTAGGTATATATAAAAGGATACTTACTGCTAACGAGTTGCCTAGTTGGAGACCCGACGACTCGAAAAGCTACACATGGCGAAAACAGCATTTGAATTCTAGGAAATTCCGTGGATTCCAATTCAGCTACTTCTCTACACATAAGGTTCACCATAACTAATCTGCCTGACAACTTGTTGCGAAGTTCGCCGTTTCCTGACCACTGGAATCAATAAAAATCAATGTTACACAAATTTATATGTTATTAATACACTTTTGACAGATATAATAACTTAGTTTTCCTTAGAGCTTATAATAACTACATATTTCTTCCGTCAGTAATAGCGTACCTACTATATTTTATTACTACAATAATGAGTTCTTATGATTTTACTAGTAGAATAATTATGATTACGATAGTAACGCTTTTATTTCAAAAATGTCTCAAGAACTACAATGTATAGGGTGTCCCAAATTGGATGGATTTGCAGGATATATCGAAAATTGCAGGAGATTAAACTAAGAGGAGCGATTTGAATTTAAGCTGACATTGCTGCAGCCTAATGATTGGTCAGATTTCCTCCCGTTTCACAGTCACCTACATCAAGTTTTCCTTACATTACAGTGTACAATATCATGGTATTTTTTGATATCAAAACTTCTGTTGACTTTTTTTGTGCTCAAATGTAAATAGAGAAACATTTTAACAAACTGTAGCATTTTCTACATACTTATTTATCATCAAATTTGACATGAATTACTTACATTTTGCTCACAATAATGGCCTGTGGCCAATGATGATTCGAATTCTGTACTTGCTTTGATTCCTAATTGGCCACGATAACTGTGAGCAATACAGTATGTCATGTAATTGTAAATTAGTCTGAGCATGACTATCAATCTACTAATTTTTAGTGGTGTGATTGAGGTTTCTTGAAAAGTTCCTCCTAGTTTGAAAACAAGGTATAGGAGATCATGACTTATTTCTTGTCAAACAAGTCATGGATCAATTTAGTAAGTTGATTAATTTTCGAGATATACCTAGGATGATTTTCCAAAATTGATTCAAACTGCTATATCAAAAATCTTCTTTATCCCACTAGATATGAAAAAAGTACAAAAGAACTTTCAAATGACTAACCATGAAGAGTATAATAAAGAAACCACGTTCCATGTATTTCAATTTTTAATTGTGGTAAAGGGCGCCAGTTCAAATCAAATTCCAAAATCATCTGACTGCAGGACCATAACAGCCAATTATAAAAGCCTTTCATACACTTTGAGTTCATGGTGTTTTATTGGTTGCTAGCTCATTTAACAGTATGTGGGGTTAGGAAACAGAAATGATATGATAGAAAACCACAAGTAGAAGTGAATTACAGTTTTACGCCAAAATTTATACCTCAAGGATGTGTGCTATGATTTAGCATAAGAGCATTTAAATTTGTAAACCTACTTATTGCAGTATGTAGATGACATCACTTTGAACAGTCATAATAATTTCAAACTAACAGTGAATGAGCTAAAAACACTTTATAGTAATATTATGTGACAAGAGCAGAGAATGAGCTTTAAAGAAGCGAGGGCAGCTGATAATTAATGGCTGCTAAAACGTGTCCTGCATGTGTGACATACAACTGTTTTTCTCCTACCGAACAAACCAATAAATAGGAAAATGTAACAAAAAAACTGTTAAAACTTATAAAATCGTGGCTCTGCTAAACAATTCACTCCGCACTATTTTTGGTGTTCATATAATTGGTTTTCCGGTAAAAAAAAATTAAACGTCAAGGTCAATACTTTCCACTCTATTTTTGGTGTTTTCTGGTATGGGGGGTGAAAAAAAAAGTTTCCTAAATGTCTGGTATGGTCATGTCTCGGTTTTTCGAGACGTTCTTTTTTCGGAAAATTATTTTTTTATTTTCAAAACACGAGAGATTTGTTGATAGCAAATATATCTTACTAATTTTCAATCTAGTCTCGTATGTTTGCAATAAATTTTATAGAAAATGTTGAAAATCTATTCAAGAAGTTATATAAACTGAGTATTGAACGAGTTTTTTTTAATAAATAAAAACGATATCCGCTACTTAAATAGCAAAGAACGCTAAAAGCCTGCAATGTTTTTAAACAGACATAATCAATGCCATTTAAAAAACAAAAGTGAATAAATCCGCAACAAATGTTCACCATTAATAAATATGTCTGGTTTTCCATCTTTCATTTATAATTCAGAAACATGCTTTTTATGGATTTTTTTCCTAAGCCTCGTGTAATCTTTTATTTAATTAAACACTATGACATGTGTTTTTATCTACAAATGAATGTTCATAAAATTTTTCACATATATGAATAACTTTCACTAATGGTGAATTTCTAATAATTGTATATATTAATTAACAAACTTACTTGTAAAAATGTACGTTCGTTATCCTTGTGAAGTCTAAAAGGAACATCGGAATCAACTGGGTTTCGTAAGTCGATCCAACCATCCTCAGTCATATACTTCGCTCCGGATACGGCGCATACAGGAGTATGGATACCTGAAAAAAAAGTATATGTACTGCAAGCGCCGAAACATGATGGTGAGCCCGCCCCCATGCGCACAAACTCATTTTCAATGTTACCCCCCACTACAGCTCTTGCAAGACATATAAATGCTCTAATTCTGTTGGCGTTTGGCATATTCTGATTAATTTTTGTATTGTTTCTGAAAAAAATGTCATCGCCCAACAAAAAAACAGTTATATAGAGTCAGGCACGTATAATAATTTAAAGTGGGCTACTGTCAAAAACAATGTGTCCCAAAAGAATGTAACTCTCAAGTTTTAAGATGTGAGAAAACTGGCGGAGCACGAGTTTGATCAAATCACTTCCGAGGAATGGCAAAAGCTTTGCCGACATGTAGTAGATATAGAGCGGTAAAATTGGAAAAATGAAATATTCACAGATGTTCAAACAGATGTAAATCCAGCGAATAAACTTAAATGACGATAGCAGCACAAGCAGCAGTGAAGATGAAGGAAATTTGTATTCAAATAGTGACTGATTGAAGTTTATTTTTTAATAATTACGTAACGTATGTGGTAAGAAGCATTTTACGCACGAATGGAAAAGTTACGAACGATGCCCGTAGCGGCGAGTGCGTAATTCCGTGAGTGCGTAAAATGCTTTACAACACGAGTTACGTACTATACTTTACCTAAGACTTACTTGTACTTGTATTTATAAGAAGCATAAGAAATAACAGTTACATATGCTTGTTAAAATCCATCTCTATTACCTACTCTATTACCAATGAAAGAAGCACATTAAAGAACTAACGTTTAATCATTATTAATATATTGTTGATAATCAAAAGTCCATTTTTCAATTATAATCAATACATATACTTAGCCCTTTGGGCTTTTCATAGTTAAACGTGGCCATATCGAATGTTTTCAAATAGTAAATTTTGAATAAAATGGCGACGTCTATTGACAGTTGCTAAGATGTTGCTAGGGAAGCCGTGCGATTTACTTTACAGCTGTGCGTTTTTTTTACAGTGCGTAATAGACATCATTGCATTGATACCGACTGTGTGTTATTGACTGATTACAGGGGGGGTCGTAGGTAAAACATTTTAATGAACTGTACCATAGATAACACATACAGAAACTGTACTACTACTACACCTATAATACTGAAAAAAATATGAAAAGAAATTACAAAGAAATCATGTTCCATTTGCTACCCTAATTAAAACTAATTATAGGTACGACACTGACCGGCAAAGGGTTTATCGTAATCCAATAGTAATTTAGTTGGAAGAGTCTATACCTGCGCGATCAATAGCCATTACGTTTGGCGCTTGCTGTGTATTATTTGAATTATCAGCTACTGCAAAAAGCATTGCTAGAAATTTCATTACGTCAAAAGTTGTGGACAAGAGGACTACTACCTAAATTCTGTAATGTACTTCTGTGATAAGCATACATGGGAAGCATACAGCATTCTGGACCACAAAGAAATGATTCAGCTATAATACTTGAACGGCCTCTTAACTCAAACGCGTTAATAACAACGTGATTCGATATCTTGTTTGGCAGACTTGAATTGCGCATTTTCATGAATTGGGTTGCTTCAACTTTTAGTATCTAAATATGCTCCTTTAAATCGCCGGGTTTCAAAGATTAAGCCTGTAGGCATTTTCCATAGCGATTCTTTGTGCATGTAGTGTAGTGGAGGAAGGTGTAGCACTACCTCTATGGTTCACTGGAGCACGATCTCGCTGCATTCGTGATATCCATGTCGTTGAAACTCAGCTCTATGACTTTTGTTATACCAAATATCTGTCCTGATTCAAACTTTGTTTCAACTGACTCTCTTTTTACAAGTTCGTCTGCAATCTCTTCGTTATCTCTTCATAGTTGCAATAAACCGTGTTTTAATTATTCTGACCCATTATTTTGTAGAAACCAAAAAGCAAGTTAGCGTTGCTAGAGACTGAAGCAGTAATATAAATACCAAAGCATATATTCAAATATAAATCTGATGCGCGTGTCTGTACTGCTTGCCAACGAAATACGTTCAACAAAAGTCCATAGGGAGTTTTATTGGAATCTTGATAATGTTCTAAACACTTCTACAAAAAAACTTGACTTTTTGACCTCACAAGTCGTTTAGCGTTCTTATTCTGTATATTCACCTAGTCCTTCGAGATTTTTAAATACTCTGGCGTCCGCTAAACGTTTATAATGTGTATGTAATGACATTTCAAAGAAGACGTTGTTAGGATAGCGAATTTAAATGCTAATTAGGTACAACGGACGATGCTTGACAGAAGATGCATGATTTCTTTGAGTAAGCGCGATATCTTTAAAAATATCAAATCTACTAGTACACAGTGATAAATAGATTTACTAAAAGTTTCAAATTAACTCCACGTTAATAATAAAAAAATATATAAAAATTCAAAATTGATAATTGATAATCAATTTTGAATATTGTAAATTTAGTTCTGAAGTAGGTACTTGCCCATTTGTTTAATTATTCATTCATTCATTACTTATACATAACTAGATACTAACTAAGTTCTGTGGTAAAATAAACTGTCCCAAAAAGTATTATAAAACATAGGTTCCTCCTAATATGAAGTATTATTACAGTTTCCTGTAATATTGTCTTATTTAATAAAGCGTGTTACCAATAGATATCGCAGAATAATAATTATTCTAACGCAGTTTTGAGGCGCAAATACGCCGAAACCGGTCTACAAGTTATGTTGTCCCTTCTAATTGCAAACCAAAATGGTTGGTGTTAAATATCTTGTAGATATACCAACCCCGTTTGACTTTTAAGTGTAATTCAATAGCCCGGGAAGTAGTTGTTTGCTTCTTAGTTGAACAGTCAGTAACTTATAAAGCGTTAAAATAATAATTATTCTGCGATATCCTCCTTATATATTATGCACATGGTATGGATGTGCTTCCTTAGGGTGCAATGACCGATGAAAAATCCTGTCACTTTCTCAAGCGAGGGAGTTTTTGTAAACAAAAATATTGATACAATCGATTGTCTAATTTTTATTTTTTTGGAATTCTTAGTAACAATAGATTTACGTTTTATAGAAGATACCATATCATAATACCGTTACATGTACAATTAAATTTGGATTGCCGCTTTCTCTAAAATACAAATTCGAAATCATTAGATATGGATTATATATACAGCGTAGCGAGAAAGATCAATCGCGCAAAAAAAATTATGGAAATAATAGTAAAAATGTATCCGAACAAATTCAAGTAGATCACCAGCACTGCGAATACCAGCTTTGCATAGAATTTTAATGTAGCATCGGTGGTTCAGTGGTAGAATGCTCGCCTTCCACGCGGGCGGCCCGGGTTCGATTCCCAGCCGAAGCATATGAATCGCTGCTTCGTAAACGAGAGAGAAACTCAGGAGAGAGTACACGCACGCAAGTAAGGCACATAAAGAACCAACGTAACGTAACGATCAGATCTTTTGCGTCGCGGTCGCTCAAACCTAACCTGACGTAAAGAACTAAAGTTCCAATAAATCTATGAACACAAGTTATACTCCTCTCGTATTACAGTAATCTTTACTTTTTACACCTTACGTTACATTACGGAATCTATAAATCAGGAGTGAAACTCAGTTCGAAACAAGTAAATGACTACTTATAACATATTTCTGTACACAACTACAGTCCCAATTTGGTTTTCTTGTAATTATCATTTCTGGGTGTTGATTCTTGGTCCAGGGAACAGTGATTCCCAAGAGAACACATTTCTTATGATTATTTCGCTTGGTTACTATGTATTACTTTATGTTCTCAACATTAACTTTGTATTTTAGGGAGAAGGTATTAAATGAAAGACTTGTTGTTAAGTCAACGGCATGAGGAAAACTGCTTTATTTGTATAATTGACACTGTGTCACAAAATGCCAGTTGGCAATGCTGCCAACCTAAATAATAATAAGGACGGGTTCCGTCATGTGACATCCCCCTTTTCAAAGCTAAAATACGTTTATCACAGTTTGCTTGTTACATTACAAAAACACATATATAAGTATAATTACAAACAAACACGTAAATTACAAACACATAATTTTACAAAGTATTACAAACAAATTGACACTTATGCTGTAGTGAATTATCATGTTTTTTGACTAACTATTGTTAATTAGCCAGATAAAAATTTTATTTAATTTTTCAATAGTTACCTTGACAATGAAAACTAAAAATGATTTTCACTTTATGTAAAGTAACAATCTAAGGAAAGCTTTGAGTTGTAATATCTTTAAAACTAAAGATCTAATTTTGCAGGAGTTTTTATCAACCTGCCCGATCTAGTTTTATTAAAACTGGTAGTGGGATGTTCCTCCCCTTTTTCAGAATTTTGAGAAGTTTTCTCACTGTCAAAAGAAGTACCAGGAAGTTCCCAGTTTGAAACAAAATTGTTATCGTCAATGTTTTCAGAGTTAGTAGTACCCTCTGAAAGTTTTTTATTTACAAAGCTTTCAAATTTCGAATTGTCAAAAGAATTATTTACAATGTTGTTTTTGTCAGGGGAACTCGAAAAGCTTGAATTGCCACTGACAAAATTGTCCGATCTTTCACTACAGCTTACAGAGCTCAGGAGTGAGTCGTCATTAAAGTTTTCCCCTTCCAATGACGAAGTCTGCTCCCTGTTATTATTTACAGATAAATCTCTTACATTCTCCACTGAATGATCCTCATTCTCTACTACCCTCAATATTCTATTTGCAAATTGAAAATTGTTCTCCAAAAACAAATCAGGGAAAGTCCCTGTCTGAGGTGAAGTTTGAGAATTACTCAAGGTTTCAGATGTGCAAAACTCCCTGATGAACTTTCTGTTACGTCTGAGAGTAGAGCCATTGTTTAATTTAATTATATATGAACGAAAAGGCAATTTTTTTATAATTTGGCCGTTTTGCCATGATGCATTTGGCTCTATTTGAACCTTCACAAAAGAATTGACTCTTAAAGGTGGTAAAAATTTTTTATTTTTATCATAATGTCTTTTCTGATTCCTTTGAGTTCTAGAAATATGAGAATTAAATTTTTTCTTATCAAAATTTTTTGAAAACTTGCTATTTATCTCAGGTATAACAGTTCTTAAGTTTCTATTCATTAATGCGTTTGCAGGAGAGTTTCTTCCATCCAAAGGTGAGTTTCTAAAATTTAAAAGAGCTAAATATGGATCTTTTTTGTCCATAAAGCATTTTTTTAAAAGATTCTTAATAGATTGTACAGTTCTTTCAACCTGACCATTTGATTGAGGATACAAAGGAGAAGAAGTTATGTGTTGAAACTCCCATTCCTTGGAAAAATTTTTAAATTCTAAACTACAAAAATTTGAACCATTATCGGTCATCAAAATTTTTGGGATACCAAAACGAGCAAAAACGATTTTAAATTTGTTAATTAAATTTTTAGAAGTTAAATCTTTAGCTAAGTTAATGACCTCTACAAATTTGGAATAGTAATCAACAATTAAAAGGTAATTTTGTGACTGAAATTGAAAAAGATCTGCAGCCACCTTTTGCCAGGGTAGTCTGGGAATGTCATGATTCATCAAGGGCTCCGAGCACTGAGATCTCTGATGAGTTTGACAAGTGTTACATGATGTTATGATGTCCTCAATTTGCTTTCGCATTCCTGGCCAGTAAAATGATAAATTAGCTTTATCCAATGTTTTTTTATAACCCAAATGTTCATAGTGAAGCTTTTGTAGGATTTCATGCCTCAAAGCCTTGGGAACTAGAAGTTTTTGACCTTTAAAGATCAAATCTTCTATGCAAGATAATTCTTCTTTGAACTTAAAATAGAATTTAATAATTTCTGGACAGTATTTTATGCTCGTGGGCCAGCCATTTTCTAAGACACTTCTTAAAGTTTTTAGTTCAAGATCCTCACTTGTTAATTTTTGAATTTGTTGCTTTTTGTTTTCTGTAATATTTAAAGAAAGTTCAACAGCACAAATCTCAGATTCAATGTCAAAATCTATATTTTCATTGAAACTGCTTTGTGAGTTGTAAGCACGACTTAAAGTATCAGCTATGATTAATGTTT
This sequence comes from Galerucella pusilla, assembly GCA_910591695.1. Classification (NCBI taxonomy): domain Eukaryota; kingdom Metazoa; phylum Arthropoda; class Insecta; order Coleoptera; family Chrysomelidae; genus Galerucella; species Galerucella pusilla. Next base: position 40,356 of record CAJUYI010001732.1, read on the forward strand.
TTCCAGGTTTATATATCAAATCAAAATCATACTTTCTTAATTGCATTAGCATTCTTTGAAGTCTTGGTGGACAAAGATTTAATGGTTTCTTAATTATAGAAATTAAAGGTTTATGATCAGTCTCTATTATAAACTTTTTCCCAAAAACATATTGATAAAAACGAGTGGCTCCAAACCAACAAGCCAAAAGTTCTTTTTCTATTTGAGAATAACGTGACTGTGTTTCAGTCAAAGCTCGACTTGCATGAGCACAAGGTCGGCCATTTTGCATGAGAACAGCTGCCATTCCGTTCTGAGAAGAATCAACTGAAATGGTTGTCATTTGATTTATGTCGAAAAATTTCAAACACGGAGTTTCGACTAAAAGTAGTTTCAAATTTTGAAATGCTGTTTCATGTTGTGGTGACCATTGAAAAATAGAATCTTTTTTTAATAAAGAACGCAGAATCGAAGTTCTTTCTGAAAGATTTTCAACAAAGCTTGCAATATATGTGACCATGCCCAAGAAACGTTGTAAATCTTTTACATTTTTAGGACTAGGCATGTCATTAATAGCTTGAAGTTTAGATTTGTCCACCTCTATGCCTTGTTCACTTATTTGATGTCCCATATATGTTATTTTTTTGCATAAAAATTTACATTTTTCTTTATTGAAACGAATATTATGTTTTTTGGCAGTCTCAAGGACTTTCTCTAAAATTGAATTGTGAGATGAAATACTCTCACTGAATATTATCAAATCATCTATGAAAATTGCACATCCTTCTATGTTTCCGAAGATTTCATACATTCTTTCCTGATAAACCTCAGAAGAACATGAAAGACCATATGGTAGACGACAAAAAGAATATCTACCGAAAGGTGTAGCAAAAGTACATAGTTTTTGACTTTCCTTATCTAATTTGACTTGTAAAAAACCTTGGGTTGCATCTAAAGTGCTAAAAAATTTTGATCCATGTAACTTTGAACTTATTTCTTCCCAGGTTGGTAAATGAAAAGTAGGTTTCTTTATAGAAATATTTAGCTTAAAAGGGTCCATACAAATTCTTAAATTTCCATCAGGTTTTTTAACTATTACTATGGGGTGAAGCCAATCCGTGCTACCCGTTACTCGTTTTATAATTTTATTTTTCTCTAATTGATTTAAGGAATATTTTAGCTTTTCTTCTATACCTAATGGTACCCTCCTAGCAGTGCAAATCGATGGTACAGCGTCTTGTTTGAGTTCTATATGATACTCTTTCTCTAAACAGCCTATACCTTTGAAAATATTTTCATACTTATTTAAAATTTTATCTAACTTTAAATCACTTTGAAAGTTATTATCGATTGCTTGTATTTTTTTTATTAGCTCAAGCTCTAAACAACCTTTTAGACCTAAAATTGGAATACATTCCATTTCTACAGCATAAAACAACAAATTTCTAGTCTTTTTATTGATTTTACACTTTAAATATAGCTGGCCCAGTACTGGTAAGGAATGCTTTGTATATGAACTAAGTTGAACATTTGTTTTTTGCAATTTTGACATATTATATTTAATTTGTTTTAATACCTTAATAGGGATAACATTTGCCATTGCTCCTGTATCCAGTTTAAATGCTATGTTGTTGGTGTCATCGATCTCAATGTTCTCGACCCAGGAATCCTCAGACACAGTCCCGATTGTCCCAGACTGTGGTTGTATAGCTATATTTTGCTCTACAGAATCTAAAAATACAAATTTATTAACAGTATCATTGTTATCACTTTCTTGTGTATTGTGTTCAAGTGTATGTATTTGTTTGTGTTTATTGTTTTTATGTTGTGTATTTCTTAACGAGGATCTATAATTAAAATTATGATTAGCATTAGGATACTTTAGACAAAATTGTGTAAAATGATTTAATCCTTTACAACGAAAACACTTAACTTGATATGCTGGACATCTCCGAGGTGGATGAGTTCTTCCACATTTCTTACATCCCGGACTGTTTGGATTTGGTGTCCAGTTGCTGTGTGATGGGCTTGCCTTTGCTGGATTGTTGTTGCGAAACTTTGAGTGGACTACGTTAATCTGTCTGCCATAGTTGTCACCATTACCATTTGATATTTGACGGTTTTGTTCTTTTGTCGATTCACTGTTAATGCAAAAATTAACAGCATCTTCCAATGTCTTACAGTCTTTGTCAAATAGCTGTGCTCTTAACTGGTCAGATTTCAAGCCACAAACTAACAGATCTCTTACCAAAGACTCCCTCAGTTCCTCAAGCTCACATGATAAGGATAAATTCTTGAGTTCTGTGATGAATTGTTCAATTGTTTGGCCCTCTTTTTGACGACATGTCAAAAATTTATACCTCTCAAAAGTCAAATTTGCTTTGGGGTTAAAATGGTCATCAAATTTTTTCAATAATACCTCCAATGTTTCAGTTTGTCCATTGGTAAATGTAAAAGTATTGTAAATTCTGATACCTTCGTCTCCGATGAGCGTTAATAATTGAGCACATTTTGTTGAATCGTCTTTCTTGATGATTTCAGTTGCTTTCAGGTACATAGTAAACTTCTGTTTCCAGAATTTCCATGTCTGATTCAAGTTTCCACCGTTCATGCACATGGGCGAAATTCCACGGTCCATCTTTGGAAAACGAAATCTTAAATCATCGACGAAATATGCAATAGTTTTTTCTTGTTTTTCAACTCAGCTTCTTCACGGCATTGAGAGCTTCTATTTGGTTCTTTTATTTGACTGCGCCATATTACTTTATGTTCTCAACATTAACTTTGTATTTTAGGGAGAAGGTATTAAATGAAAGACTTGTTGTTAAGTCAACGGCATGAGGAAAACTGCTTTATTTGTATAATTGACACTGTGTCACAAAATGCCAGTTGGCAATGCTGCCAACCTAAATAATAATAAGGACGGGTTCCGTCATGTGACACTATGTCATTTCAGTGACAAGGAAAAAAATCTCTTCTCTAAGGGAGCGCTGTTCCCTGGTGTTCTATGGAACAATTCTACACTGAACGGCTTCAATTCGATTCAATTGTAAATTGTGAAATTGGCAAAACGACATGTTTCAGGTTTTTTTAAATAAAATGAATTTATTCCATACCTATAGGTCACACTGTATATATTATCAAATCTTCTAATTTTTGTTTTTTTTGAGTTTTGTTTGGTTGAAAATTTTGTTGCATAGAGGAAATTTTATACAAGTTACATAATTTCCGCTATTAGTAGAAATTAGAGTAAATATATTATCAAACATACCAATCAGGTGCGTGATAAAAATAATATTTAATTATATCAATAATATTTCTTCAACACCATCCTTTTACATGATTTAAATAATTTATCGCTATAGGATACATTAGGTAGGAATATTTTATATCGCTGATTTGAAACAATTAGTGACACAATTAAAGATTTCTTCGTTTTGTGGTATTTCGCTCAATTTTGTTTAGAATATATTAAATAATATGGTTTATCAGCGAGACATAATAATGTGTATCTACTTTAGTAAATGATCGGTATGGCATAAGTCTCACTTATTGCATTACCGGCCGAAATAAACAGTACTGAACTTGTAATTACTCTGTTGTTTTAAAAAATGCTTATTATTGACACTTTATTGCATGTTCTAAATGTACCCTCCTCGCTCATGACAGACTTTTTTTTATATTGTGGTCATAATTTATAGTTAATATCTATCTTATTATTATTGTAAAATTTTCCAAAAATCCTTCAGATGTTATTCTTTCAATTATAACCCGTTTCTGTCACTGAGTCAAGTGTTCCACGTTGGGCGCCAATTCTGGTGATAATTTATATTAATATCTATCTTATTATTACAATATTTTTATTATTTTAGGGTTCGTTATCCGAAGATAAAACACTTGTCAAACTCACTCAATCACTGTCACTTCTTCCATTTTTTCGTCCCAACCTCCAACATGCCGATTGACTTTTAAAAATGTCATTCATAAAATTTTGATTTTTACAATAAATTAGGATTTCATAATTTTATTGATTAAAATTTCATCTCAACATTCCTTAAAGTTCTTCAAAACTATATAGGTATATATTTTTTATTTAATCAAACAAAATTTTTTTGGAGTTACCCCAATTTATAAAGTTCCTAAAACTATTAATTATTAACATCTAATTATCTAATCATCAACATCTAATTACCTATATATATTTTTTAATTCTGGGTTCTAAATATTGAGCTTGAGAGAATATTGAGAATGCGTAGTTACTCATGTTGCTACTTTTTCTAAAATCAAATTTCTCAAAATATAATTTTTCTCCAACCTAACCTTGTTCTGTTACCCCCAATACTGTTTTAAGAATAATCTTTCAGAATCGTTAAAACCATTAATAATACTTGTATCATTACATGTTAACCAGAGCAATGGTTGATTATTCAAATGAGACTTAATTGTTTCCTTCAAATCTTCAATATTAAACATATCTCTTAATTTGATCTTAAGACATCTGATAAAAACCTTTGGATGCATTTTACGAATGTCTCCATCGAATTTCAAACTACTTTCTCCATGATTGCAAATGTAATTGATTTCTTGTGTATTGTTATTGTTTTGTTGAGCTTTATTCTTCATGTTTTGAATTTCACTTTCCAATTCCATCTTATTTTCTTAAAGTCTTCTTTTATTTCCGTTTCTAAAATTTCAAAGTCCCGGGTGTTCTTATTTTCTTTAATTTGTTGTAATTTTACTTCCATTTCCCTTATTAATTCTCTCCGTGTTTCCAGGTTCATTTCTTCTGCTATCGATATATTCAATTGTATACCTTGTTCTACATCTTGTATCCTTTTATTAGTTTTCATAATGTTTCTATCTACCTTTTCTATAATAATGTGTTCTTTTCCTTCTCCACGCATCTTGTTCACCATATCTTTTATTTCCTGTTTTCTATCTGTACTTTCCTGAATTAAGCTTGATTGTATACTTGTATACTTTTCAAATTCTTTTCTCATCTCTGTTAAGTGCTCTTCGAATTTCTCTTCTTGTCTATCCAATTTTTCATTGATTTCTACCTTTGCACTTTTTATCTCTTCCTTCGTTATCTTCTCTTGTGCTCGTCATGTCTTCCTTTGTGCTCCTCACGTCAGATATAATTGTTCTCATCATTTTCATTAATTTTTCAGTTCCTTTCGTTTTTTCCTCGGTGTAATAGCGTACTTCTTTTATGATACTATCTCTTCTTTCTTGTCTTGTTGTTTTTCCTCCTCCATGGCTGTAGTTAATCTTTCTTCTAATGCTTGTTTACTTCATTTTGTGTTCAAGTTTCTTAATTTTGAAAGTTCTTTGAGTTCTTCCACAGTCAAATTATTAATGTCAATTTTTTCTTCATTCATTGTAAAATTTTCCAAAAATCCTTCAGATGTTTATCTCATCATGCAGCAAGCAGGTCTATCAAAATGCCAGGAAGTAACTGCAGATGTATAAAAAAATACTATTATGAAGTTG
>CAJUYI010001733.1:8864-42274 GCA_910591695.1 Galerucella pusilla
TATTATTTAATGAATTGTGCAGTTTTTGGTCATTATTGCCAATTTTTTCATACATTCTGTGATTTATTCTGACTATTATCACCTTCTTGCTCCTTTGTAAGCTCTATCAACTATCTGCCAAAAATCCCTATAATACTTTTTTTCAGAAGAAGGAGAGACCAACAACCCAGAGGAAGAAAACAATAACAAATTTACGATTACATAATTTTCCGGACATAAAATATTTGAAAACTGCCCAGCGATTTTTTGTCACAATGAATGTTTGTCAGAATTCCTGTAAGTGATATTTTAATATTTATTTAAATTTCATAATACTCTCTACATTATAACCATTAAATATTCAATGTAAGCAGGATCCCAGTTTTATTTTTATTTTAAATGAAATTATTACACAAAAAAGTAGTTTCTTTTCCAAATTTAAGGACCCACATGTTGACATTTAATTTACAGTACAAATATAGTAACAAAAAACAACACATTTTTAGCAATTTTCAAAAATTTTCCCATTGAATGAATGAATATGCAAAGGAAACAACAAAATATAAAAAAATACTGTACAGTTTTTTATTATTTAATGAATAGTGCAGCTTTTTGTTAATTATTGCCAATTTTTTCATTCATTCTGTAATTTATCCAGACTATTATCACCTTCTTGCTCCTTTGTAAGCTCCATCAACTATCTGCCAAAAATCCCTATAATACTTTTTGTCAGAAGAAGCAGATACCAAGAGCCCAGAGGAAGAAAACAATAAAAATTGTACGATAACATATTTTTCCGGACATAAAATATTTGAAAACTGCCCAGCGATTTTTTGTCTCAATGAATATTTGTCAGAATCCCTGTAAGTGATATTTTAATATTTATTTCCATTTCATAATACTCTCTACATTATAACCATTAAATATTCAATGCAAGTAGGACCCCAGTTTTATTTTTATTTTAAATGAAATTATTACACAAAAAGGATGTTTCTTTTCCAAATTTAAGAACCCACATGTTGACATTTGATTTACAGAGTACAAATATAGTAACAAAAAACAACTAATTTTTAGCAATTTTCAAAAATGTTCCTATTGAATGAATGAATATGCAAAGGCAACAACAAAAAATAAAAAAATACTGTACAATTTTCGATTATTTAATGAATTGTGCAGTTTTTGGTCATTATTGCCAATTTTTTCATTCATTCTGTGATTTATTCTGACTATTATCACCTTCTTGCTCCTTTGTAGGCTCCATCAACTATCTGCCAAAAATCCCTATAATACTTTTTGTCAGAAGAAGCAGAGACCAACAACCCAGAGGAAGAGAACAATGAAAAATGTACGATAACATATATTTCCGGACATAAAATATTTGGAAACTGCCCAGCGATTTTTTGTCACAATGAATGTTTGTCAGAATCCTTGTAAGTGATATTTTAATATGTATTTCCATTTCATAATACTCTACATTATAACCATTAAATATTCAATGCAAGCAGGATCACAGTTAAAGGATAATAATTAAAATTATAGAAAATAGTAAATTGTGACTTGGTAGAAAAAGTACAACATTTCCGGGAAACTTTATCAAATTCCTACCACTACCAAAGACGAACTTTAGACCGTGTTCCATAAAATGTCAAGATTGTTGAATAAATTGTTAATACATTTCTTGCTAGGAAAATAATATCTGTGAATCTGTGAGGATATAATTATTTTTCCCATCATAAAAATAATTATTATTTCTACTACTAGCTGTGAAGTTGACAATTATTGCTTCTTCTAGCCAACTGAGAAGTTTAATTTCTCTATTAGGTAGTGGTTAATAATTTTCTATTATTAAAATAGGTCAATAATTGACAAATTCAAATATTCTGGGAATTCAGGGATAGTACTTCAACAAAAACTTGTGCAACATAATTTGGATACCCAGGAGATTGTCTTTAACATATTTGCTGCTTGAAATTACCTATCAAGAAAAAATTATTTGAATAAGAATGCCATTAGTTTAAAATTCGCGCTCAACCAAAAAGGACAGATGACAAAACGAGTACCCACGTTCATAATATGTCGAAAACTGACAGTGTCCTTGTCAGTCAGACGACATGGTAAACGCTTCCCGTGGTGCGTTTGTGAATTATTCCTAATTTTTGTGTTAAATTTGGCTAGTACCATGGTGGTGAATACATTTGGTGCTCGGTCAATAATAATAGTCTTCACCACCTTGGTGTATAGTATACTATTTTTATATTCCCCGCCTATAAAATTTGAACCACATGTTATGCAAAGAACAATAGTTTATCATCAAGGCGACTATCACATGACGTCAAGTGGAATTGCTCTACATAATATTTGATTTGTATTCAGCTCTTTATATTTTTAATTGATAAACACCAACAAATATCAAACCGAGTGAAGAGTTGCCAGTATGTAAAATATTGTTACCGAAACTTAGAATATAAATTTAATTCATCTAAATTTAGGTTAGGATCTGGTTAATGAATAGGGCAATTCCACGTGACGTCAATCAATGAGGAATCTGATGATGAACAAGCGTTGTTTAGCACAACACGTGGTTCTCAATACTTATTTGATTTCGATTTACCAAACAAACAAATTATAAATATAAAATCTAACCAAATTGTTGTTTTTCCTCAGGACTACTGTCAATTGGTTGACATGTCTTATTTACCTACTTGATTCTAAGAATTTGATCAGAAATGTCAATATTACGAATTATATTCGGAAAAGGTTTTTCGTTGCCATAAAATTGAGATCCTGCTTGCAATAATTTGTGCGTTTTTGACCTTAAGCTTAAAGACAACTTTCCGTCTCTTTCATCAGTTTGACAATTTTTGATTTTTCCACTAGCAAGCTGGGCAGCAATGTAGAAAATTACATAATTCGCTAATTTTTTCCTTCATATGTGTATCTGTATTGAGACAATGTCTGAATATTATACTGAGTGTGTGGTTTTAGATGGTGGCAGAATACTTTTTGTACACGAAAGTGTGAAAGGAAGCTGTAGATTCTCAAAAATAATGCTAATTTCATTCATCACAGAAAAGTTAGAACAGTGGAGTCAAGTATACAACATGAAACGTTCCTTAAATTGGATAATAAGAATAATTCTATTGTGCTGGAAGTTTAAATTATACTTTAAAATATACTGAAAAATTGTAACTAAATTGTATGTAATTTTTGATTGTAGAGAAGTAGGTTAATATTGATATTTAGCAAAGATTTCTCAAAAAAATAGTAATTTTTTTATACATATATCCGCTGCCCAACGTACTTAACAACTAAATAGATAATATTTTATTACTTTTGTAAAACTATATTAGATTTATTGTGCGTTTTCGACTCCTATTTCAATAGAGGTCCGTATATATTTTTATCAATACTTTTTTTTTCGTTATTTCACAGCCTAAAGGTAAGAAAACACCCACGCCAATCTTCATTGCAACGGATTAAAAAAATAATCTGAGAACTCACATACATACAGTAAACAAATTTTGTGTTTCAAATGTGTAAAAATATGAATAAAAATTAAGTTTTTATAATAATTTATCACGAGTGTCCCAAATTATTGATTACTTATAATATTGCGATTATTTAAAATTATAAAAAAGTAAATCTTAAACATTTTTTACTCTCAACTTCAATTTGTCAAACTAAAGCCTCTGTAGATTTAAATAAGATATTAATAAAATTCCTATTTTAATTACAACAATATATCATATATAAATATTTCTAAATTATCCAAAATTATGTTATCGGAAGAAAGACAAAAACTTATAAAATTTTAAATTAGACAATGATAGTAAAGATCCTCTATGTACGCCATCTGATGTTCAAGAAGCTGTCAATGAAGCTGTTACATTTTTTGTCGCAAAAATTTAAGGAAATATACAAAAGAGCTTATACAAAATGGGAACGGAACTTGGGACACCCTATTTAAAATTAATTACATTACAGTAACTCATCATAACTGAGATAATGTTACATAAAGTTTAAGTATCTCTCCTTCGGTACAAAATAAATTTTCAATAAAAATATTAAATATTATTTTTCTTAAAACTGTGCAATCCCATTTTTTGATAAGAAAAATTAATTTTGTTCTGAACTGTACTTTACTTGCTACCCATCTAACAAACCCTCGTTTTAATGTAATCATTTGTGCGTTTTGACCAAAGTAGATCTATTTTGTATTATTCTTATCATATTCTGAGGTAAAAATCAGCCAAAAACAGACTCCTAATATATAAATATTCTCTTATTTGAAATTTTCAAAATGAGTAAACCTTTTTTTTCTCCTATTTTTTGGGAATGAAACCACAATAATGTTTTTTATTTTTTTATTTCGACGTTTCAGTAGCGTTCCAGCTACCTTTGTCAAGATTAAATAATGATTAAATAATTTTTGGTCCCTATCTGACACAACGAAAAAAATATGACAACTAGACAATCAATAATATTTTGAAGTTTAGGACTACAAAACTTTGTTGTCAAATTTTATTTTTTCATTAAGGTCCATTCATAGTAGATCACATCTCTGGTAAAATGTGAAATACATATTTTATTTTATGACAATCCAAAGATATGATAGTCTACTAGAAATGGAATCCAGTGAAGTGCACGTTCCAGGAACGGTTTTTATTGGGATAGCGCTTTTTTTCGCTTATTTTGGAAATGTTAATAAAACGCGTTTGTTGTTCCTTTTTTGTGTATGATTATTTTTGTTTTCAAAATGTATGACTCAGTTTGGTGTTTTTGTGTATTGAAGTGTGTATCTATTAAAAACTATTCCAATGATAAATCATAAAAAACCTGGATAAAAACTTATGATGCTATCCTGATAACACAGGTAATTGATTATTGGAAATATCTCTTTCTAACATTGGTAACCAAATTTGACTACATTCGAACTAGCTTCAAATCTAACTATACGTTGAGATCTATACCAACAAAAACAAAACCAAAAATTGAAGAACAATCTTCAAAAAATTGCATATATCAGATATCTTGTGAATGCGACAAATTCTATTTAGGTGAAACATCTAGACCATTGAAAGTCCGAATAAGTGAACATAAAAAATATATCAAAGATAGGGAGTTCTTAAAGTCAGGTATTTGTAAACATGCTTGGGAAGAGGAGCATAAAATTCAATGGGATTCGACAAAAATAATATTGAAAGAATCCAATGATAAAAGACGAAAAATCAAAGAGAGTGCTTTAATACAACTAAATGCAGATAAATGTGTAGCTAGTATTTCAGCCGAATGTAGTCAAATTTGGTTACCAATGTTAGAAAGAGAAATTTCCAATAACTAATTACCTGCGTTTTCAGGATAGCATCATAAGTTTTTATCCAGGTTTTCTCATGATTTATCATTGGAATAGTTGTTAATCGATACACATTTCAATACACAAAATCACCAAACTGAGTTATACATGTTTTGGAAACAAAAATGATCATACACAAAAAAGTAACAACAAACGCGTTTTATTAACAACAATTCCAAAATAAGCGAAAAAAACGCTATCCCAATAAAAACCGTTCCTGGAACGTGCACTTCACTGGATTCCATTTCTAGTAGACTATCATATCGTTAGAATGTCATAAAATAAAATATTTTATTTCACATTTCACCAGAGGTGTGATGTACTATGAATAGACCTTAATAAAATTTGACAACAAAGTTTTGTAGTCTTAAACTTCAAAATATTATTGATTGTCTAGTTGTCATATTTTTTTCGTTGTGTCAGATAGAGACCAAAAGTTATTTTATCATTATTTAATCTTGACAAAGGTAGCTGGAACGCTACCGAAACGTCGAAATAAAAAAAATAAAAAACATTATTGTGGTTTCATTCCCAAAAAATAAGAGAAAAAATAACAAAGTAGATCTATTTTGTATTATTTCTATCATATTCTGAGGTAAAAATCAGCTCCTAATATATAAATATTCTCTTATTTGAAATTTTCAAAACAAGTAAACCTTTCTTATTTTCTACTTATTTTTGTAACTAGACCAGTAACTAGTAACTCTACCCTGTATAGTGGAGTTCTGCAACACTCGAATGGACCACCAACTTTGAATCATAAAGGAAATATTAGGACTGTGAAATTTTGTTAAACAAAAATGTAAGAAAAATTTTTATACGCGAAAAGACAAGAAGTTTCAATGTAAATGAAAAAGTCCTTGTTGGTCTAGTTTCAAAATAACTTCAGTAGAATTTGCTCAAGAAAGAGAATCTTGGAGTGGATACTAGCACACGGTATGGTACCTTGATAAGTTTTTTTGTAAAAATGTTGACCAATGAATCACTTAAAAATCAGCAAAATAAATTTATTTATGAAAAATATCAGAGGAAATACCTCAGTAATAACGAAGTTTAACCACATTTTAATTGATTTTACTCTACCTCAGAATACACACTTTTTTACAAATTCCTTGGAACTCTTGTGCGTTTTTGACTCACTACTACTAACAAAATTTATTTAAATTTGAGCAAAACTCTACCTGATACATAAAATAATTATCCTTTCATTATTCCCAATTATATAAATAACAAATTCAATTCGTTTAATAAGAGACTGAATATTTGAAATTACCGAGCTGAGTATATTCACCCGGTTGTTGATGATAGAATTTAAACAAAGTAAAATAAATAAATTGTAACAAATTATTAGTACCTATAGTGTATTTTGAAGCACACAAATTCTTTGAAAGGCAGATAATTATAAAAAAAATTAAATTATATGACTCAAATTAAATTTTTTAGGTGCCTTTATGTAGGAATTTATCTTAGGTCACGGTCAATAATCAAAAAATTAACAGTTACTAATAAAAATAATGAATTCAAAGTTTAAATTATTAGAATATCTGGCACATACTATATATATTATTGAGAAATAAATTATGACCCAATCTAATGACTATTTTGAAAATTAAAAAATGCTCATAGACACTAACTTTAGATTGCAGTTGTTAGCGCTAGAAAATTCCTGAAAAAGCTATCCAAAAAGACATCTTTGCGTTTAAAATATTAACGAAACGAAAATAAATTTATATCATTTAAATACAGTGCGGAAAGTAAGTGCCCCTTGAGGCACTCTAAAATTGATACCAATAATTTCAAATGGAACATAATTAAATTTATTTTCTGCCACCTAAATATTCGTTCAATCAATCAAGTCAATCCCATAAATTTAGCAAATGAATTATGTTCATCATTAAATTCGAAAGCCCGCTTACTATACCCATAAATAATTACCCGTATTAATTTCTTTTTCAATTTAGCGAGCAAGGAAATATTTTCTACGACTGTTGACTCCCTGGTTTTACAAAGCTTTAGATTATTATCAGGTCTTTTTTTCTCAAATATCTTGTCTCTTATTATAGGTTTGTTCGTATTGCAGAGTTGTTTGGAAACTGGACCACTCATGCGCAGTGAATGAAGCCGATCACATAGAGGCTCATCACATGAGTCCAGCCGTTTGTGATTGCTTTACGAATTAGCCTAATATTTAATTTTTTTTTAATACATACGTTTGGAACTGGTGAACTGAGTTTAGTGAATAATATGTAATAAATAATCAACTAAAGCATATGCAATCGTTTATTTCCTGAATATAGTTTTGTATTGAAATTTTCATAAAATTATGTAAACATTCACTTCAATAATGTTTTTTTAGATTGGAAAAAATATTGTTGCGTTGGTCGTTGTCAGGTATTATTTTGAATTAAGTAGTTCGTATGCATATTGAATTCAAGTACGATTTGCAACTTTATTTGTTTTCAACAAAGATTTTATTTTTAAGCGTAGCATAAATCAGTTTCTATGTAATTCATAAACAGAATCATAAAATATTTTTAATTATTTAGAATACCGTATGCCATTGGTGTGTTTATGACAGATAACGGCCATGTTTCCTCACCCCTTACCGATGCCGCGTAGCTTCAGATAGGTTTGCCAAACTGTACACCCCCTTTTAATGTCTCTACGGGACGACTATGCATTTCCAGATGGTTGTATCTAAAAGATTCCGCTTTACAGGGTTGTCTCTGGTTTTACTAAAGTCAACTTTCCAGATACTTGACTACCAACACCTGTCGACGTCCAGATCATTCTCGACGCAAATATAGACTGAAACTGTTGTCAATAAAAAAACTGAAAATTTCTTCCCAATGCATACAAAAAGATATTCGACCTTAAAACGTGGAATAGACATTATATTATTATGTTAAGTAATTTTTAATAAAAACTGTCTATTTGAGCTGAGTAGATGAAGTTACACCTGAAAAATTAAATTTAGTTTTCTGAGTTAGTATCACCTCTAAGTTCCAAAGTAATATGTAATTTTAGGTCATTTAAATGATTCCAATAAATGCATTTTCTTTCTTTTCCTTGATAACTTACCGTTAATATTTAGAAACAAAAAATAAATTTCAAACAGTAAACGAAAAAGTTTACCAAAGAAAGAAGCAATTTTCTGATATTTATACTAACACTTGGAAAGTTTGTATGGTATATTCTTCAGGTGTGTGGCTCCAAGATTTTTTGGGAGAGGGCAGGAGGTCTTGGAGAAGTTTCTTAAAATTCTCACCTCTTTTTATCTTTCGGTTGTATTGATATGAAATTAAGATTGTAATTTTGAGAAATTTGTTATATATTTTCAGTTTTACCTTTTATTTCTTCCTAGCCACAAAAGGTTTCCAATAATCTAAAAGAAAATACATTATCCACTCATATTGGACAACTAAGAAGTAATAATTTTTCAAGCAGAAATATTTTTTCAAACCGGTATTTTCATTATCAAACTTTCAAGTGTTAGTACCTTAGGTTATTATGCAAAGTTTTACAATTAACTTTAATTATACACAAATCAAACCTTATTAATAAATTCAACTTTTGTGCGTTAGATTTTTATCTTCAACATCTCATTAAAAGAAAATATGCGTCATAAGTTAATTTAAACTAATTAAACATAATAAAATACTTAAATTCTATATGCTGCTGTTGATTTTGAACGTTGAAGTTGTGCGTAGATCTTGTGCTACTATATTTTATCGATTTCGATTTTTACCCAACCCACCTGGAGCGTAGAGTAAGATGGATTTGGTCTTGAGCTGCACTGAAACGCACCAAGGAAAACTGGCATTTGACCGAAGAAATAGTAAAAAAGTTTTAACAATATCTAGTTAGATACTTTATGTCTGTGTTCGAAACTGACAAATTTGATAAGCTCGAGGTTATTAGGACTGAAATTTAAATGGTAGTTTGTAGAGCTTATGAGAAAATCCACCTACTCTACACTTTCAAACCACAAATTAATTTTGTAGTTAAACAGTAATAAAGGTATAATAATGAGACATTTGTCAAACTATTTCACCGAGCCTGGTGACCCTGGAATATTATCTGTAACTCTGATTCCCTCGTGGTCCCTAGTTTTGCGTACGGTAGTCTGGAAATTTCTCTTTTAACTTTTTTGATAGTTTTCACTGCCGAAAAAATAAACCTAAGCAATAAGATAAATATATACAAAGAAGGTTTACTTGCTAGATCAAAGTTATCCTAATTTTACCATTTTTAGTTTCAGTAGATAGGCAACCCATTTGAACTCCCTCAAACCCAACACTGTTGTTGTATTATTGTATATAGCCAAGATTGATGTGTATTTGGGTTTGTGCATAATCAAATTTACAGCACACAGTTTTTTCTAAATTTTAAATTTTATTTTATTTTATGACCAAGTAAAGTCCCCCTCTGTGCCTGACTACCTACTATTTTTGTTAACTGAAATATTGATAATTTAGAAAGAAATATATAATTATTAATGTTTAACAACAAAATAGATATCTCCATGATTAAAAACCAAAAAACTGTTTAAACCTTATTTGTCAAGACAGCAATTTTTATAAATTTAATATTTAAGTGTATTCGAATATTTCGAAACTCCATTTACAGATACCAATGACGTAGGTATTTAGAGTAAGTCAAACTTTACCGCATTCAGTACTCCCTTTTAATAAAAATATTTCGAATATGTATATTACCTTGTTTTTCCAACTACCATCCATACACAATGTTATTTAAGATTATTTTTGTATTTTTCTTCAAATAATATTGTTTTTATTATCGTTGAGCAATTTTTGCAGAAAAACAATTTTTATTTTTGTTGGAATTAAGAATGAAAAAATGTTTGTTTTCCTGCAAAAACGTTTATATTTATTTACATACACGCTACCAAATAACATCCAAGATTTTGTGCGTTAAGGTCTTTTTTTGAACATGTAATTTTAGAATATTGATTACGCATAGCAATAAATACAAGATGAACGTTCTAAAACTAGAAAATTCGGTTAAAGGCGCTTACAAATTTTATACCAACTATTCCATTCAATTTTATATTCCAAGTCGTTTTTAAATTAGATTACCGATAGGCATTCTTAAATTTGTTTTTGTCAGTGGTGGAGTGTGTGAAATTTTGAAAGGACATGGTTTCAGAAGACAATCGATAGGTAGAGGTACTGCCAGTAAAATCTGGTATAATTTTTGTAAATGCCTCATGAGATAATTTGCTTTTATTTTCAATTTAGGAAACCAACGATCATGGATACTGTAGATGAAAAGGTTAGAATTCACGACCTAAGTCGAGAACTAAGGCAGGATCTATTTTAAATTTCTTGCAATAATTTCCATAATGCTTTCGATTCTTAAAACAGATTTAAAATGTTAAGGATTGATAAAGAAAAAGAATACAAGCATCTAAATATGCAAATCTTCTATTTTGTTATTAACAAACTAAAATGAAGTTTTATTTTTTCTCTTATTTTTTGGGAATCAAACCACAATAATGTTTTTTATTTTTTATTTTGACGTTTCGGTAGCGTTCCTGCTACCGTTGTCAAGATTAACTAGTAATAAAAAAATTTTTTTGGTCCCTATCTGACACAACGAAAACATATGACAACTAGACAATCAATAATATTTTGAAGTTTAAGACTACAAAACTTTGTTGTCAAATTTTATTAAGGTCCATTCGTAGTAGATTACATCTCTGGTACAATGTAAAATAGAATATTTTATTTTATGACCTTCTAACGATATGATAGTCTACTAGAAATGGAATCCAGTGAAGTGCACGTTCCAGGAACGGCTTTTATTGGGATAGCGCTTTTTTCCGTTTATTTTGGAAATGTTGTTAATAAAACGCGTTTGTTGTTACATTTTTGTGTATGATTATTATTGTTTTCAAAATATGTATTACTCAATTTGGTGATTATGTGTATTGAAGTGTGTATCGATTAACAACTATTCCAATGATAAATCATAAGAAAACCTGGATGAAAACTTATGATGCTATCCTGATAATGCAGGTAATTGATTATTGGAAATTTCTCTTTCTAACATTGGTAACAAAAACGAAACCAAAAAATGAAGAACAATCTTCAAAAAATTGCATATATCAGATATCTTGTGAATGCGACAAATTCCATTTAGGTGAAACATCTAGACTCTAGACCATTGAAAGTCCGAATAAGTGAACATAAAAAATATATCAAAGATAGGGAGCTCTTTAAGTCAGGTATTTGTAAACATGCTTGGGAAGAGGGGCATAAAATTCAATGGGATTCGACAATAATAATATTGTAAGACATTGGTAACCAAATTTGACTACATTTGGCTGAAATACTAGCTTCGATACACACTTCAATACACAAAATCACCAAACTGAGTTATACATATTTTGAAAACAAAAATAATCATATACAAAAAAGTACATAACAACAAACGCGTTTTATTAACAACATTTCCAAAATAAGCGGAAAAAAGCGCTATCCCAATAAAAACCGTTCCTGGAACGTGCACTTCACTGGATTCCATTTATCATATCGTTAGAAGGTCATAAAATAAAATATTTTATTATACATTTTACCAGAGATGTGATCTACTATGAATGGACCTTAATAAAATTTGTAGTCTTAAACTTCAAAATATTATTGATTGTCTAGTTGTCATATTTTTTTCGTTGTGTCAGATAGGGACCAAAAATTATTTTATCTATATTAGTTAATCTTGACAACGGTAGCTGGAACGCTACCGAAAAGTCGAAATAAAAAACATTATTGTGGTTTGATTCCCAAAAAAATAAGAGAAAAAATAATAAGTAATGCCACAAGGAACTTACAGAAGATATGAAAACAAGTTTGTGATTATTTGGCCTTTTCGAAAACTCACTTCTGTAAGCTGTCATTGTACCTACCTATGTCACTTCTCCCTTTCAATTTTTGAGACCTTCGTTTCATTTAAATTAAAATTAGGAATATCAGAATTAAATTCCCTTTTATTTACTAAATGTTCAAGTGGAAATAAACGGAAAGAAATGAAAAGTAGAGTGAAGTGAACCTGAAAAATGTGAGTGAAATTATAACAATGACAGTCTCTTAACCATTTGTCATCTCAAAACAACGCTTACTGGAGCATACTGAAGCTGGTTCCATTCCAAAATACAAGTAAGATAGTGTGAACTGTGAAGTGTTTGTTCTAACTGTGCTCAGTATTGATATCATATGCAGGAGACACGATGAGATGGCCTCTTATCTCTGGTAAAAGATGTTCAAATATTTGTTTTTAATCTGATTATTGTTAAATGGTTTCCCAACTAATGGCAAGTCATATACAGAGGATCTATAATCGTTTGGTTTCATTCATTATTAGTAGTTGGATAGAAATTTATTAAATTGTATCTTAAGATTATGTGAGACCGTGAAATTTTTATTAGTTTTAGAAAAAACGACTTGTATACGTTTTTATAAAACCAAAATAAATAAAAACGTTCGTTTGGTTCAATGTATGGCGGCGACTGTGGATGATTAATGAAAAAAAAAATAAAAAAATAAATGAAAATTAAAGATTTTTTATTAATATAAAATCTGTCAAATAAAATAAAACATAGAATGTATATATACAATTATAAATAAATTACAAATATTGCATGTCTCTATAAAATCAACGAAACATAATGAAATGAAATGTGTTTGTGCTATTTTTATTTAAACAAATTCTCAACGTCTTACAAATATTTTTTAAGTATCACTTTTTATTTAAAACATAAATTCCATGGCAAGCATTTTTTACAGTGAATTTTATAAGAGACTATAAATAAAATGAACAAATATTTGTTCTCAAATAAAATATAGTACATAATTTCATATAGATTTTCTTCTTTTTGTAAAAAAATAAAACTTTGAATATCTAAAGCTAAACGTAGATACTGGTATCAATTATTTGAAAATAGTATGTTGTTTCGAAATTTTCATTTCAATTATAACATACCCTTTTGAGAAAGATCAGAAAAACAAATAGAAAGTACACAAGTTTAAAAGGAAACTGCAGCTTGTACCAAGCACACTTTTAAATCTTTAGCGGAATGAGAAATATCTACAACGGAATCGACCATTTCCTGTACGGCATTCACAGAAGGAAACTGCATCGCAGCCTGCTTAGTTTTATTCACACTAGTTGCCAAAGCGTTCGACAGAGCGTTGGAGCAACTCAAAGACCTGTCCTTAATTTCCCTACAAGTGATATTTCTATGAACGGTATCACCGATCAGTACTAATTTATGGGCACTTAGAACGACAAATTTACCGTGTGCTAAAAATATTTTCGGAGGTTGATTGTGTTCGACTGTCTGTAAAAATGCGTCTATGGCGTGTGTTAAGTTGGTGTGGTGGGTTATTACCTGCGTCGCATAGAACGCCAACAGCTGCCTGTCATCCGAATCCAACCCGGCGGATTTGTGATCTACGTCGAACGCTACATCGTCGGCATGCTTGATACAGTTATCGTAGCCCTTTTGTAAATTCTTTGGTAATGTTTTCATTATGTCGGCGTGATTTTTGGAAATGTTTTCTTTCGAATCTAGACTTACGTAATCGTATTCCTCGCCCCAATCGCTCGGAGGTTCTTTTTTGAATAACAAGAGACCGTTTCCTTGTATGAACGATGCTATCTGCCTGATGTCTTCGGTTAACGCTCGCGAACAAGCGACTAGCTGCTCCAGTTGGTCGGGTTTTTTTACGGAATCCTCTTCTTCCGGCCTGGCGAGGAGTTCTAGCGACCAATTGTGCATATTTAATTCATCGGATGCTTTTTGAACGAGGGTGTTTGATATCCTTATCGCTGAAACTAGTGGGGCTAATTTACCGGCTAAATTTTTATCGGAAGCTCTAGCTGCGTTTCCCAGAGTACCTTCACCAAACTCCGCTAAGTCGTGGAGAGATGTACGTAGCCTAGTAACGGAGAGTTTTATTTCCATTAATGTTTGTTCTAATTTTTCTTTCGTTCTCCATTGCGGTCCAACAAATCCTAGTAATTTTGATATTGCACTGGTTGTATCAGTCTGTAATCTCTCCAAATTTTCAAGTGCTGAATTCAGTTCCAAGGGCAATTCTTTTGAAATTTGAGGGGGGACGTCATAGTTGGAGGTGGTCTGAAGGACTAGCTGAGGTCCTCGGTTGTGTGGCTTGGGGACATCGTAGTCGGGCATGTTGGCCAGGCTGCTGCGGTTTGATGAACTCAATGAATCTGCTGTTAATGAACTTGCGGAGCTCGAGGGTGTCAGTTGATTTGGGACGCCTAGAAAAAAGGAATTATATTAGTGACTATATGGAACACAGTTGTCAATTTTAAACGGTACACTTTATATTATAGCATTTCTTGGGGACAAAAATTATTGTGGTTTGATTTCCCAAAAAAAATAACAAAAATAATAAAAATGATGTCAAATTAAAACTAAACAAATTGTGGAGATTTGATCAGTTTTAGATACTGATCTTTTAGATACTGATCATTCCACTTATAACTTTTATGCATCTAATCATACAAATATTATAGTTTTGGTGTACGTTTGGTTGTCTATACTAAAACGATACATTAATGGATGTTGTGTTTG
Source organism: Galerucella pusilla (assembly GCA_910591695.1). Lineage (NCBI taxonomy): Eukaryota > Metazoa > Arthropoda > Insecta > Coleoptera > Chrysomelidae > Galerucella > Galerucella pusilla. The sequence continues at coordinate 23,819 of CAJUYI010001733.1, forward strand.
TTTGGTTGGCTTGTAGAAGTATTCATTCTATGTCATTAATGAATTATTTTGTGTATATAGCTCAAAAAAGCAAGGACAAGGGAAATGTAGTTCAATTAATAAAAAACTGTCATGAAACAAATGGAAAAATTAAAAGTTTCAAGCAAAAAATAATCAGAGTCAGATGAGTGAATCCAAAAGATAAAACTTTTGAAAATGTGTCAAATTTTGAGGGCCAGATTCTTGTAACAGACAGTGTAGTTAACGATAAATGCAATTTCATCAATAAGATTATCAAACTCGATCTGTTAGGTGACTAGACACTTGCTGTGGATATAAATAAACATATTTTAGGATTATGAAGATTTGCAAGATCTATTGAGTTAATATTTTGCGGTAAGCACTGTTTAGCCAAGCTTAACTTATACATGTCCATTATCCTTGGATCCAGGACTCACTGTAATAGGAGAAAAGGTAATAACAGATGTACTAGCCAAAAACCATGGACTGAAAAATATTTTTACGGTATTCTCATCAATATAATATTGGAAAAAATGAATAAAAACAAGAAATGAGAAGACTGGACCATAAGCAAGATCTAGCAGAGCTGTGACCATCAAATATGCTCATGAAAAGCTGCTTTCTGAGTAAGACTACACCGAAAATTTTGACATGTGACCAAATTATGTCACTGCAGCCTGAGTGGTTTTCTAAAAATGCTCAAACTATTGGAATAGGAAGAATGTAGATTCTGTTAACTACCTAACAAACTAAGTATGAAATAGCTATATGTGTATCAAGAGCAGAAAGTAGTACTTTGGCAATCTGTCGAGACTTTCTGCTCGAAATAAACACAAGATTTTTTCTACGATCACACCAAAATAAAATTAATTGCCATTGTTTGTACCTAGCAGTTTCCAGATTGCAGTTTCGTGTACCTATGTACGTAGGCAACACTTATTACATTAATGTCAGATATTTTTTAGATTTTCCTATTTCTCATTAAATTATTACAGAAAATACTGTTGGATGCTTCAACATATTAGAAAATCAACTAAAATATTTTAATTTATAGTTTTTATTAAAATAACTACTAGCTCTCTTTATGCTTAAGAGCGCTAATAATGTCAAAGTATGACAGCTCGCGGAAAACATCAACTTTGCAGTTGCTCCTCAAGGCACAAGAGACGACTTTCGATAGTAGGCGTAGAAAAAGGATATTTTAGAATTTTTCACCCCAATATTATTATGATTAGGAAATGAGGTTACCTTACCAGAAATAAAACTTGATCAAATCTCCAAAAAATAAAAAAAATATAACAAAAAAATACCTAAATGCTGTCTGGGAATGTCATACGTTTCACCTGAATCTCTACTGATCGGTGAGGCACAGGAAGGGGCGGGAGAACATCGGGGGCAATTCCTAAAATTTTCATTACCTACGGGGATAGCACGAGGAGGTACATCGTAGCAGTCGTTCGTCTGATCCCGGGTATTTAGACCCGGACTCACACCCGATGTAACTGATACTGGTGAACATCTCGATGGCGGCATGTCGTATAAGTACACATCGTTGAATTTTTTTGGTGTTATGACCTGAAAAAGATAATATTAACATTAATACATTTAATATTGACATGACATAGCAGCGCATTGAGATTTCACAGATTACGAAAAAGCTTATCGAACCGTGCTGATTACACAAGTACGACAAGGAAAATATGAGAAAAACAGCTTGAAAAAGTGAGAAAGAATAATTGTGCGCGCGCATCGAGGCGAGGCTGGTCGAATGTTGATTGCCCCACTATTTTAACCGCTGTTGCCAAAAGCGCAGATTAAATTGTACAAATGATATTTTTGTCTCGTTATCGTTGACCATTCGCCATATTGTAGAGTCCGTCCAATTCCTGCAGACTAAATTGTTCTAAGTTATTTTTAGGCGGATCATCACATGGTATTTTTTCTAATTTTTCTCAGAAAAATAATATAGAATCAAAGCAAGCGTTGCCACATAGTTCATGCCTGTATTTTTTTTCAACAAGCCTATGTCCAATCAGATATAGATATAGGGTGATTTTGCTATTTTAAATATCTACTTTACTAAATGTGAAGAAGGTGTTCAGTGCAGTGGGCAATTTATTTTCAATGGGTTAATGACATACACTTGGATATCTTTTAAATGGTACACCCTGTATATACTGAAATTTTTTGTTGTCTTCTTTTATAATAATATGATTCATAATGATATCCTTAATTTTTTGTATCTCTAGAAACGATACACATGAATTAAAATGTATTTTTCTAAAATACTTTAAATTCTTTCATATATTCGTCAAATTCTGATAATACAGGGTGTTTCATTGGGAAAGGGCCTAACTTTAACTGTAGATAGTGCTTCCAAAAACCTATATTGAATGTGTATTCTGCACTTTATAACCAAGATCCGAGATACAGGGTGTTTTATAAATGTATCCTATTTCTTTCGAACCTCATAACTTCCGAGTTACCCTGTATCCATGAAGATAATACAAATTCGGCTCAACAAAAAATTTCAAAACTCGTTTTTCCTAAAAACAGCACCCTGTATATAGATTTTTTTGGAATTTCTCTTTATAATTGGAGAGAGTATAAAAAATAAAATCTACTTATTTTTGGGGGTTAACAATGGTATCGGAGAGGTTTTTTTCATTTTTTAGCTTGAAATGGAATCTATTTAATGCATATAGTTAAGCATCTTAGAAATTCAATTAAGTGTGTATGTTTACCAGTACAGACCACTAAAAAATGTGATTACAGGGCCGTACTTGGGACATACTCATTCAATATGTTTCGAATATTTATGTATAAGGATCAGAAAGGGCACAATAGATCTTTTAGGTCTCAGTGAATGTCACCCCAAAAATCACACATACATACATAGAAGGATCAGAAATAATCCAGAGGTGATCAGAAGGTCCGTTCGCAATATTACAAAAAGGGCTAGAAAGTGCATAGAGCAGAATGGAGGTCACTTTGAGCAATTTTTGTAGGTTAGACTTGCTTCGTTTGGACAATGTTGTTAGAATTTCTTGTTTTCTTTTCATGTCAATTAATAAAAATCTCTCCATTTTTTGAAGTATAAATTTATTTCTCGTATTTTACTGTAGAAGTGCATGCTTTTCAAATATATATCTTTATACAGGGTGTTCGGAATATTCGAAACTTATTGAATGAGTATATCCCAAGTACGGCCCTGCAATCACATTTTTTAGTGGTCTGTACTCGTTAACATACACACTCAATTGAATTTCTAAGATGCTTAACTATATGCATTAAATAGATTCCATTTCAAGCTAAAAAATGAAAAAAAACCTCTCCGATACCATTGTTAACCCCCAAAACGTGCATAAATTATAACTTTGACGATAAATTTTTGGTAGTAAAATTATCTGCGGAAAATAAAAAGGAAATACGTAGATTCTATTTTTGATACTCTTCCAATTCTAAAGAGCAATTTCAAAAAAATCTATATACAGGGTGCTGTTTTTGTGGAAAGACGAATTTTGAAATTTTTTGTTAAGCCGGACCTGCATTATCTTTAGGGAGATACTTTTGATGGAGTTTCTAGGTAATGGTTATTACGTGTACCAAATTTTAAAATAATATACAGGGTAACTCGGTAGTTATGGCGTTCGAAAGAAATATGATAAATCTATAGAACACCCTGTATCTCTGCTATAAAGTGCAGAAGACACATAAAATATAGGTTTTTGGAAGCACTAAAGTGTTCCCCATCTACAGTTAAAGTTAGGCCCTTTCCCAATGAAACACCCTGTATATCTTATCCGAAGAAACATTTTTCGAAACCCTTTTAAATACCATTAAAAATATTTCTTTCAACCTGTATAAACAAATCAAGTAATTTAAAACTACTTTCCTAAATTAAAAACAAGGCAATAAATTTAAAAATAAAAAAAAGACAAATTACAGCAATTACATGAATCGTCAATTTTTTGCCGAAAACGTAATAATGAAACGGCTTTTCAAAAGGAATAAAAGTGGGCCACACGTATAGGTACGTACACAACTACGCAATTACATCTAAAAATCAATAAAATGCATCCTCTAGTATCGTTTGTCCTTTATGGACCTTTAAAAAACGACATCAAAATTAAAAGACATGTTACATCAGACATACGATAAGATAAGAAATAATTCAACACATAAAACACCAATAAAAACTTACGTTCCGAATCTCGTAAACAACAAGGTAAAATGATTTTCAAGTTGAAATGACCTTACAGCCTGTTGACCATATTCGGGCACTAAAATTCTTTGCCACACCGCTTTATCATTTTTTTTACGTTTTCATTTTTTAAATCAATTTAGGCAGATGATTGTGAATTAGATGGAAATGAGATAGGATTAATTTTAGGGCTTTAGTACAGCTGCAGTTGCGAACTACATGAAAATCAAAGTAGGTCTGATTGGATGGCGTCGGGAAAACTGCGTTTCTGCGTTGCATCTACCGACCATCAGGGACGGGCTGAGTTTTCACAAGTAATCTCGTTCTTAAATACATGTGAAGAAGCAAGGTTGTAAAACAATTTCTCTAAAATTACTGAGATCACTATACAAATGTTTTATTTTATTCAGTAAGCTTAGTTCGTTACGTTAATTATTTATTCAGACAACTGTGTCGTTAAAATGATTTACAGCATTAGTAATAGCAGACAGAAGCGTCGTGACTTTTTTTTAATATAATTTATTAGTAAAATTAGTGTGGCATTTAACGGAATTTCATCATTTATAGATTTATTAACGCTATTGTCCTCCTTAGGGGAGGACTAAAAGGTTCCTTCCTGACGTGAGGGAGGAAAAACAAGATATTTCAAAGGGAACGACATTTCTGGGAGGTAAGGGATAACGAGCAAATCAATGGTGATCAGAAGAATTTCAAAAGAAAGCGAAGACAGTGAAGGAGAGCATTAAAATTACAGAAACTGTCTTTGTTGGTGACGCTAGTTACATACAATATTTTTTCTACTCCCATACTATAATTTTATTATTAGACAGAACTCATGCACGAGAAAACTTCAGGAGCTGTCAAATTTAATTTAATTTGTGATAGCTACATTGGATATTGGGATGTTACATTTTTTTTAATTAAGAGAATCTGGAACATGTACACTTTTTCAATAACAAATCGGAACCTAGAAGGTATTCACATTGAAACAAAATTATTTCAATACGACGCTGTAAATGTCGACCTAGGTCTAGCCAGACAAATCGATAGGACTGGGCCACCATCGGGTTGCTATGGAAACACTGCCATCCCGGCCATTAGGCAGGATTGATACAAAGGTGGTTGCGTTGGATATTTCTGGATTTTCAGGGCCACTCCTAGAGATACATTGGTTATCGGTATTTACGCGTCGAATGCAATCCCAGGGGATCAACTATTCCAGACAAATCGATTATTTGATTATAACCGAAAAATCTGAGGTAATTAAAAGGTGAAAAAATATTAATGAATTTGAGTTGGATACCAATGGAAAAATACAAAATATAGCACAATTTAAATGTAATTTATCTGTCCACAGGTAGGACAAATACTAGTTTCGGTAAGATATGACCAACATCAGGTTATATGAACAACTTACAACTGGAAGAAGTATGAGTAATCAATCCAAAATGTATTCTTTATACAGGATGGTCCTTAAGTAATTGTACAGTCAAATAAAACGCACAAGACTTACACCAAAATTCATAAAAATTCAATTAGTTCCAATGATTTATGGTAAGCCTTCGCTAAAATGTATTAGAAATACTTTAATTGTGACTTAAAAAACGTAAATCTGTTTAATGGGAAAAGCAGATGTTTAAATAATGCAGTCTCAACCTAAGCTGGTTGTGCGTTTCATTTGACTTTGACTGTAAATAGTACAGTACAATATTCACTTCAAAATATTGCGATTTGAACCAACTAGCCTTAATAAAATGTTGATAATAGGAGAGATACAGGGTGTTAAACATGAAATTTACAATAACTTTAACGTTTTTTGACGTATATGCACAAAAGTTTGAGGTTGGGAGTTTGAGGAAATCATAATTTTGTATCTATTTTGATGTATTTTGTAGAGGGCGCCACATAGACCACGTATGCGGCATAAATGTGCGCAAAACTTTCTTGCCTTTCACATTAGCACTACTTTTGTAAAAAATAATTGAAGCCACATCATTACAACAAAGGTATACTTGTTAGTTAGTTAACGGTTTTAGAGATAATCACATTTTAGTGATTAACTAGGTACATGATTATTATTCAATGAAATTACGTTCGAAAAATGTTGTTGTGTGTACGATATTTATTATTTTCAAATATTAAAAGTCCATACATATTATTCAGGTAACTGCTACTATACCCTAATACTGTTTACCTTTATACAAAAAAAAAATAATTATCGTACGCACTACTACGCCTAGTTGATTTAAATCGGAATATTTTGAAGTGAACATTGTACTGTAATACTTAAGAACCACACTGTACATCCAAATAAAAGTATAAGTAAATTGTGAACAAATTAGACTGTGGCATGAAAAAAGAAAAAGTTGAGAAAGAAAAGAATATGTATTCTATCAAATTTCATACAGTTTTCTTTTGAGAAAACTTATCTGAAAACCTTAATTAATAAACTAACCCAAAGAGAAAATTAATTGGAAAAATAAATTACATTGTGGTTTGACTTGGAGTTTTATTGAACACTTTTTGTTTGGATTCTAACCACATTCGAGATATGGATGAGCGCACTGAAGCAGGGCTACACAGTTCCAAAGTATATGGCAGGCACACAATCAACTAAGAAGCTTATGCCATCGGTTTTTTTTGGAATGCAACAGAAATTTTGTTGGGAAAAATAAAACAATTGACTATTGCAATATTTAAGAATGAAAAAATTCAGTGAATTAAAATAAGAATCGCTTGAGAACCCACCGTAATCACCAGATTTGGATTGCAGTGACGATCTTTTCAGAAGGATTAAGGCACCGAGTTTTCGAGTTAGCAGTTGTAAAATGGTATGAAAATGATTAGGAAAACTCAATGAATATCATTATCTTACTGTGAGTTTCATGATACAAAGAAATAGAAGGAAATGAACTAGCAAGAGAGGGACTCAAACGTTCTTTTGGGAAATCGGCTCCAATGTGATATTGGAAGAAATAGGCAGCGCCGAAAAGAGAAGATATTCAAAAAGCTTGAACTAGTGGATCAAGAATATTTTATGGCATGGGAGAGGGGGCGTCCATTTATTACGTGAGGTGTTTTAGGGGGGGAGGGGGTCAAGCTAAATCTTTCCGAATCTCACTTAAGGGGGAGGGGGAGTTTTGGCAAATATCACGTAATTATTTTTCTCGCAGAAAACGGTGTAAAATTGCGTTTTAAAAAAATTACGTTGATATTCACAAATACTACCTAGACTTTGCTAGTCTTCAATAAAAGTAGGTAATAGAACAAGTTTTTTTTCTCTTAATAATCCAACACGTTTACAGTTCAAATAAAGGTTTTGAAGAATCTCGCGTGAGATTAGGGGAGGGGGGAGGGGGTTTAGAAAAATCTCACGATATCTCACCAAGGGGGAAGAGGGGGTCGAAAAATTCTCAAAAAGTCCTCACGTAATTAATGGATGCCCCCAGAAGTGTATTCTGCAGATAACAAAATGTCAGTACAGGGTTGAAATAAAATTATTATAGGTGCGTTGGACTAAGAAGGTTTAGGAGTTGATACTGAATAATGAAGATATTTTTAGAATGTACATATGTATATTATTTTGAAAAGTTTTTGACAGTTCCAAGAGCCAATCAAATTTCCTCATTTTTTATCATATGAAAAAAAACAGACCATATGGGCTATTTTCACGTTGCTATGGATAGGTACATATTGATTTATTTCGATTTTGAAGTTTCAAATATTTAATATTTCGAAATGTCATGATTTGGTTGTAATTCTATAATTGGTGAAAAATTTTCTATCCGAATAACCCTCGGACATTGATAAATGCTCAAAAATTTTATGACAACTTTCTCAAGTGTGTTGCTTGTAGGCAACAGACCTCCCCCTACGGCGTCGGTCTGTTTCCAAGCAGCAAGCTTTCGAAATCTGTCAAAATTTTTTCGAACAGTTATCAATGTCCTTGGGTTATTACTACTGATTATTTTTTCACTTGTCAAAATCTGACATTTTGGTGGTTTTAACCAATAGCAATACATTATTCTAGCCAATCATTCGGTATTATACTGATAATTCTGCTTCCTCATCGATAAAACCTTGTTTACATCGAAACGTCAAAATTTTACTTTGAATTTGTCATTATTGACAACTAAAAGTGCTTTGAAGATTATTGAAAAATGAACACAAAGCGATTGATATTAAACATTCAGGTAATAAAAAATTTTAAATTTATGAAAAAAATAATCTTCCCAAATACAACTCGCTCTTCAAATTTTATCACATAATTTTTTATTTTCATCACTCAAACTTGTTTATTTGAGGCAAAAACATTCAAACAAACCGAATTTAGATAAAATCCCTCGTCCTAACGGACTCGTGATTTTATCGATCGGTTTGTTTTCATATTCTTGCCAAATAAACAAGTTTTCGTGAAAAAGAAAAAATTATCGATAAAATTTGAAGCACTCGTGGTATTACCTTTGATAATTTTTTACTTAATATATTAATCAATCTCTACAAAGTAAAAAATTATCTTATCGAATACTCCTCAGGTCTTGATAAATACTCAAAATTTTGTCTTGTTGCTCAAAGATATCAAGCAACACGCTTTCAGCATTCTCTATGACAAAATTATCTCGGTATTATCAGGACCCTAGGGGTATTACTACTGAATATATTCCTCTGTATATTTTTATTATTATATGTAAGTATACAACACAAAAGACAATAAACAACTTCATTTAACATTGGGAATAAGAATCTTATTGATTTTGATTAATAAATTGTTAGATTGTGCTAGTATTGCTAAATAATTTAACACCAGGGTCAAAGTCAAGACAGTTTAAAGTCTACCGCACTCTTGCAATTGCGTACGTTTTGAATTGTATTAATAAACAACAATATAAAAACACGACATAGAATTATTATAAACTTTTTAAGCAAGTATATAAAATATATAATAATAATAAAATAATATAAATATTAATTTTAAGAAAAAGCCAGTGGTAAAATAGTGATTTATTTTTATAAAAAAGATTTATGGACATGGCCAAGACGATTTTATCATTATTTCTATTAATTTTCTAAGAAATGATTGTTATTTATATATTCCTGTAATTAATCGACAATTTTTGAAATTCCATCCAAAAATATCTAGTTGTGTTAATTGATTATTGTTTTCCAGGAAAGTTAAACGTAGCAAGACTCATACAAGAAAAGCTGTTACAAATATCTATTAATTTTAATGAAATGGTTTTTAGAAACAGACTGAATTTCTAAAAATAACTTTGGGAAATAATAATTAAAACATATTGAAACTATACAGGGTGTTTTCAAATGACACTTACAACGTTTGCGTGTAGATTCCTCTCGTGAAATTGGACAAAATGATATAAGGATTGAGGGGTCTAGCACATTTACTTTTCGAATTACTGGGTGTTGAGAAAATTAAATGTTTTAATTCGATAACTTTGAAATGAATGGATACATTGATTTGACATTTGACATCAATGGAAAGACTGGCGATTGCCCGAAATAATTTCTGTGGCTGCATGGATTCTTTCTATTTTTTTTAAATGAAATCACAAGTTTGGACAAATATTTTCAACAATCTTCTCCGAATGTTTTAGATGCCATTGCTGTTTCATAAATTAGTTCCTGTTACATATTCCAACCATAAGTACTTGGTAGTTATTGAAAAAAATACAAGACTTTTTTAAAAATTAATTATTAAAAAGTGATCTTGCAGACTTCATGAAATCATTATATCTTGAAAACTACAAATTTTTTGATATGTAAAGGTTATTCGTTTTTCACATGAAAACCATTGAAGAATAAAAAATTGAATAAAACTTGCTTCAAATGTCAGTGGCGTAAAAAATGGGAGGGAAAGGTGACATATTCTCCCAAATGTACACCACTGGATCAAAAATTGAAAAATATTTTTCCATCAAAATATGCCCTTTTACATTTAAAAACAACCTGTCAAATGTAAAATCAATTTATTCATCAATTTTAAAGTTACCGAATTATCATTTAATTCAACACCCTGTATTTCGAATAGTAAATGTGCTGTACCCTTTAGGTACTCCTTATATCATTTTGTCCAATTTTACGAGAGATATCTTCATGCAAACGTTGTAAGTGCCATTTGAAAACACCCTGTATATGGAAATTGTATCTGGTTTTACCTGATTCGGGAGAACGTGCCAGCTTCTTCTCTTCCCTTGCCGTTGTAAGGAATTAAAATCACCCTGATCGGAGAATTGATGTGGAGACACTCCTCTAGTAACCTGCCCAATATCTTCATAAACACCAGGTATTAACCTCAACCTATTCGATGGGCAGATTCCCTGTAAGAGAAATTTTTGGAATTAGAACAAATAAGTTATAGTATATTCATAAATGCGGCGTTACCCTTGCCAATCCAATACAAGATGAACCAGGGTTGCCAGTTCTGGTGATTTGCATATTGATCTAACGAAAAAAATTATGACACTTTTTTATTATTGTAATTATGTATTATTATTAATCTTTACTTACTCAAATAACACTTTTGCGTGATATTCAGATTAAATTCAATTTTTTTATATACCTCTGCTAAAACAGTTTGTTTTTTACAATTATTTAATTTGTTTTTTATTTATGTTAATGTTTATTTTTACTATTGTTCCTGTTTTTTATATACTCGAATCCGATCAGTATAGGATTTTTACGATAAAAAGACGATGATGTCGTTTTTAGTTACTTTCCTGCCTATCAGAATAAATATTAATTTACAAACCGTAAATACAATGTATCCTCAACAGACAGGGCAAAACAGCTAACGAGTTGGCAAAACGTTCTTTTTTCTCTTATTCTTTTGGGAATCAAACCACCAATTCTATCAAATATTTACATGGAACATTTTAAAGCCAAAATAGTGAATAATCAAAAATTAAAACCAATTGTCTGGTGGAGATATGTAGACGACATTTTTGCAATATGGCCTTATGACTTAGTATCCCTGAATGATTTTTTAATAAATATAAATGAAGGAGAAAAATCTATAAAATTTGAAATTGAAAATAACAATTTTTCACCATTTTTGGATATTCTTATCAATAAAACACCTACAGGGTATGAAACAAGTGTTTATCGTAAGCCAACACACACTAATAGGTATTTGAATTATGAATCAAATCATGCTATAAGCGTTAAAAAAGGGGTAGTAAAATCTTTATACGATAGAGCCAGAATCATTTGTTCTAATGATCATCATTTCACAAAGGAGAAAACTCTACTGGAAAATGTTTTAAATACGAATAATTACCCGGCAGAATTTGTAAATAAAGAAATCAAGAATATAGAGAAAGACTTATTGTTAATACCCCATAATAATAACAATAATATTAATAATTCAGCTAACATAATTTTTAAAAACTTGACAATACCGTATGTTAGGGGATTGTCAGAAAGAATTAAGAAAATTGGTAATCAATTCAATATTCGAACTAGCTTCAAATCTAACAATACGTTGAGATTTATACTAACAAAAACAAAACCAAAAAATGAAGAACAATCTTCAAAAAATTGCATATATCAGATATCTTGTGAATGCGACAAATTCTATTTAGGTGAAACATCTAGACCATTGAAAGTCCGAATAAGTGAACATAAAAAATATATCAAAGATAGGGAGTTCTTTAAGTCAGGCATTTGTAAACATGCTTGGGAAGAGGGGCATAAAATTCAATGGGATTCGACAAAAATAATATTGAAAGAGCCCAATAATAAAAGACGAAAAATCAAAGAAAGTGCTTTAATACAACTAAATGCAGATAAATGTGTAGCTAGTATTTCAGCAGAATGTAGTCAAATTTGGTTACCAATGTTAGAAAGAGAAATTTCCAATAATCAATTACCTCTGCGTTATCAGGATAGCATCATAAGTTTTTATCAAGGTTTTCTTATGATTTATCATTGGAATAGTTGTTAATCGATACACAATTCAATACACAAAATCACCAAACTGAGTTATACATGTTTTGAAATCAAAAATGATCATACACAAAAAAGTAACAACAAACGCGTTTTATTAACACAAGCTAAAAAAAGCGCTATCCCAATAAAAACCGTTCCTGGAACGTGCACTTCACTGGATTCCATTTCTAGTAGACTATCATATCGTTAGAATGTTATAAAATAAAATATTTTATTTCACATTTTACCAGAGGTGTGATCTACTATGAATGGACCTTAATAAAATTTGACAACAAAGTTTTGTAGTCTTAAACTTCAAAATATTATTGATTGTCTAGTTATCATATTTTTTCGTTGTGTCAGGTAGGGACCAAAAATTATTTCATTAATTTTATTACAACGGTAGCTGGAACGCTACCGAAACGTCGAAATAAAAAATAAAAAACATTATTGTGGTTTGATTCCCAAAAGAATAAGAGAAAAAAGGATAAGTAATGCCACAAGGAACTTACAGAAGATATTCAAGACGTTGTCAGATCAACTGGTAAAATACCCCAGTTTGTTTTGACGTTTATTGACAGTCGATCATCGTCTAATAAGTTTTTTTCGTGCTTTTGAATTCATTGTTCCTTCAATATTAAAAAAACAGTTATTTTCATAACTAATTATTCAGGCAAATCTGCAGTGTGTAGTTAATAAAATACCGAAGCAGCTGAACGTACCTAAATGTGAAGAGATGGTAACATCTTTGTTCAACTATTTTGAACGAGAATGCCGAAATGGGGAACCGCTTCTCCCGCTTACACAATATTTTGTTTCGTATCGTCATTGTCTTTTAATCGCAAATAAACTATAGTCAAAGGCACTCTTATCGTGCGGGTCATACGATTCATCAAAGACATACTCACAGTTTATGTTTTTTTTTATTACGTTTAATTATAACTTCCAAATAAAGTCCGTAAGATAAATAAGACAGACTTATGCAATTTTGACGGGAAAAAGAAGGATATCTATTTAGTTTTCAGCGATTCTAAAAAGTCTTTCACCAGCGAAGTTTTTATTTAAATGTCAGTTTGACAATTTAAAGTGACAATATATGATGTAGCTATCTTCATGTTAGTTTAAATAATCTTCTTCTTCTCTCCGGGTGTATTTGTTATCTCACATTTTGGTAACCTCTGTGTTTTTTGATTTGATACATATGGTTAGTGACCTTTGAACCCGCACGATAAGAGTGCGTTTGACTATATTCAAGTAACATAATTAAGTAACTTTATTTTGTGATATTTATGAGTATTTTTTTAAATGCTTGTTATAATTGTTTCTATTTTGTTGAAAATGGTTGATTTTATTGTCAAATGAAAATACATATTTTTTTAACATCATTCATTAATTTCATTATCCTTTCTTGACATTTGTACAGCATAAATAAATTTACTGAATTTTTGATGAAATTAATTCAAAACTATTTTCTCTCTTGTTTTAATTAAAATCCGGATCGAATAATAAATAAAAAATTGTACGTATGCGCGTTCAAGCGATTTCACCGTTTAGTAAATATGGTTCAAATAACACACGGGTGGGAACTGTAGGAATTTTTATTATCGACAATATTTACACACATTTCTTGAATGTTAATAACCCGAGTAAAAGTACATAATAAATACACGAGGTCGGACAACGTTTGTTCTTGTACTTGTAGGCAAAATTTGCCCAAACAAGGAATAAAGTAATACGCTACAATCGCTCATCTAAGTAGACGAAATGATTCATTTTGAAATTTGCACAAAGCGCTTTTTTTAATAAAATTATTGCATGGTTATCATCTTCACATAGAAGGGATAAAGACAAATTTCCATTTAACTTTATTTATACCGAGTATCCTAGTTTAATCCCATGCTTTTGTGTTCCTTTCAACTCTCAACTCTTCATCAACGCACCCATCTCTATTATCGAATGCTACGACATGCGCGGCGAACGCTATTTGTTTCTTAAGTGAAATAACGTAAGAGAGGTTCTGCATAAAAGCGTCTTTGTTCAGGAACCCAAAAAGTAGAGGCAGTTTGCGATATAATGAAACAAATATAGTTCGAAAGGTACGTCTGTATCCTATTTTAAGCACTGTAATTTCTCCCGATTGATAGGTCGCGCTTGCGCATAATCTAAACATCAATTAATCAAATTTTTGGATGTCAAAGATTAGGGTTAACGTTTGTAATACATTTAAACGGTTCATTTTTGTGATATTTTGTAGAGGATTAATCCAACAAGGTAAAAAATAAATATGAGAGAACATAACAGTAGCTGCGTTCGTTATTTGCATCGTAGAGGAGACGGATTTTTGGTCACGTGAACACAGATTAATCTGAGCAAATTGCTATTTACGAACGGCCCGACCAATCACACGTCATATAAAAGAACTTCTAACCTCCCTTTTGCCTGTCTTTTATTCTAGAGACTACGATTTTTTGTTTTAGATTTTATATTTCATTATTTACGACTATCTAGCCCCGAGGTAATTTTGGTAGCTATTCATGGTCCATAAACAGTACGATATTTATCTAATGACAGGAGTGACTACAACATAACCTCATAACATGACAGATAAACAGATGAATCTTTCTCGTCGGTCAAAATATTCCGAGCAAACAGATTTAGGTACATCGGACTGATCTGAGCGGAATTACCGAACAGTTCAGATTTACCTCCCCTACCTCTAGATGTAATAAACGAACGATTCAGACTAAAAAGATTAATCGAACGCAAATAACGAACGCAGCTAGTATAAAGAATCATCGACCAAAGTGGCTTCTGAATATGACCGACTTCCGTAAACAAACCAGAGGCATACTTTAAATTATTCAATTGGAAGATACAAAAAACTCTCATATGCATCTTTTTTAGGTGGTACTTTTTGTTGTTAGAGAATTGATACCAGATTTTGGTACATTTAAAAATTTTATAACACAACACAACTCAATATCAACTTAAATTTATACTAATACTCATAAATAACTTATATAATACTGAAAATCACTATTTTTTTAACGTGGCTTTTAAATTTGACACATTTCAGTATATTAAGGTTATCTATTTTGACGCAAGAATTGATGACTAATGTCACTAATGTGGCTTCTCAATATGGCGACTTCCGTCGAAAGTTGGTTAAATCACTACCACGCTTAACTTCCCTCCTTTTTCTTTTTTCTCGTTGGATTAATCACATACCTGTCTTTTTCCATTTCTTCCAACGTAATGTCACCGGACACTAACTACCGACAAGTAAATTCACTTCGTCGATTTATGAATTACCGAAAATTTCCTTACCCTCCCTTATCGTCTGGAGAGTTCTGGCTAGGTTAAAGCGAGTATTGAATGTTGTATTATGATAGCAGACATGTAAGGCCAAGAGAAAAGATGTACCAAAATTTTCAAACGATCCGACGCAAGTGAATTTACTTGTCGGTATAGTTAGTGTACGGTGGTAATGTGTTAAGTCGCGTCCACATTATGTCGAATGGTGTCGATCGACAATGCCATTTATTGTAAAACTGCGTTCACATTATGGATCGACAATGTCGGGCGACCATCCACTCTGTAGCCTGACTCCGTGCTATGTAGTATTCTACTTATCGACAAGATTCTACATGAGTCGCACTCTGTATTCGCTGTATATCGACAAGAGACGATTTATTTGATCGCTTCTTCTCTACATCTCGGGACGTCTCGAATTCTATTGATTTTGACAAGAATGACAATTGTCATTCAAAAATTAAGAGAGAATTGTTTTTAACCTAAATTCCGTGACCTAAATATATATTTTTATTACTGTTTTGGTAATTATATATTCAAATTTCAATAATATATTATATATTATTATAAATATGCGTGTGCGAACGGAGCATTGGCAGCTGCTATTACAGTGTTGTGAGGGCAATCCGGAACTTATAACTAACAAATTCAATGGAGTCCAAGGAATAACTCTTTGGTATGTACCAGTAGCAAAAAAATGCAAGGACCCAAAAAATTTTACTGCTGGTGGAATTGCCACTGGACTTACATTATTGATTAATGCTGGAATAATCCCATTTAGCAAATAATATGCCATATCTTTAGTTAGGCGAAATAATTCCTTAAACCTTACATCTTCTATTTGGAAACAATCACTATTGTCAAGCATTATTCTTCTTTCAATATTTTCTAGTCGAATTACCTCTAGTCTTTCATCCTCTTCAACAATTAAATTATTTAAATTATTTATCGGAAGCATTGTAATTTATAATTAATTTTTTAGCACATCCAAAACACAAATAAAAATAAACAATAACGATGACAATTGTTTTGTTTGTCAATTTTCCTTAGGTAGAAATCAAAAGTCCCTAAAATATCCCCCAACTTTATCTTAATGTTTTTAGAATAGCTAGTAGTTAGAAAAGCCTCACCGAGATTTACCGAAGTGTTGTCGACAGTGACACGGAGTACGCAAAAAGGCTACTGTCGACTTTTAAAATAGATTTCTATTATGGAAAGCGACTTGTAGAATTCTATAGTGCACAGAGTCCCGGTACTGTGAATCGGCATTGTCGATCGACACCATTCGACATAATGTGAACTCTGCTTTAGATGGACATTAGCAAACGATGACGCACATCAAAAAGGTTATTATATGAGTAGTGGAGGGCAATGAGGAGGCCTACTCTCTAGCAAAAAAGGGATCAGAGACTTTATTTATCGGACCTGAACCTGTTGAGAAATTTCGCGAAGCAGCCCGAACGGAGTCGACATACGACGATGGACATTTAAATGGGTATGTCCACCCATCTCTCTCTCTCTTTTTACTGTTCTCTGTCAAGCTTTCGTATCTGTTCTCTTTATAATCTGTGCTCTAAATGTAATGCGTCTATAGGTCAACATTGTGACAGGAATCACTGACTTGCATAATTGTTTCGGACAACCCAACTTTTTTGGCACAACCTGTCACTCAGATTATAGTTTTCAAAATGGAAACCGAAAATTGTGTCAGTGAAGTAACTCCAGCGGTTCCAAATTTACAAATAGCTCAACTAAAATTCACACTAACTTTACCAGACAATGAAAACGATCAAGAAAAAAAAGACGAGCTGTACAATAGCATCATCAAAGAAGACATGGCTCCTTATTACGAAATAGTATGCAAAGATTTAAAATGGAAAATGAACAAAAAGATTTTGAAAGAAATGAAAGGACGTAATACATTAGCTTTACAGACTCTGGACCGAGCTATAGAAGAAACCACGAACGGTTTAGGTTTAACCGAAATACGACTTGTTTACATGAATAAAGTTAATTACCTAAGTCGAATTGGTGATAAAGAAAACGCCATAAAAACACTGAGTCACGCCTTTGATAAAACCACGGCGTTGAGGTACAAATTAGACAACTTGTACTTTTGTATAAGAATCGGATTCTTCTTCATGGACTTCGATTTAATCGAGAGAAATATAAAAAGAGCCGAAAGTATGTTGGAACAAGGCGCCGATTGGTACAGTAGAAATTGCTTTAAAGTCTTCAAGGCCATGTATTCACTGATAATTAGAGATATGAAGACGGCGTCCGATTCGTTGATAGACTCCATATCGACTTTTACGTGCACGGAGGTAATTTCTTACGAACGTTTTATTCGATACACGTTATTGTCTTCATTACTAACCTTGAATCGAATAGAAATCAAACAAAGATTAATAAACAATCCCGATATGCAACAGACCTTGCACGACGACGACGTTTTTAGAGAATATCTTTTTTCTTTGTATAATTGCGATTACAAGTTATTTTTTCAACGACTCGCAGATATCGAAGTGTTTATGAAAGGCGATATGTTTCTTAATCCACATTATAGATTTTACGTACGAGAAATGAAAATAAAAGCGTACGATCAGATACTTTCCACTTACATATCGGTAAATCTGTCTTACATGAGCCAACAGTTCGGTGTATCGCAGGAATATATCGAGAACGAGCTAAGTAAATTGATTGCAGCAGGAAGACTTAACTATAAAATTGATAAAGTTAGTGGTATTGTCGTAAATTGTCGTAGAGACGGCAAAACTGAAGTGTTTCAGGCCGTTTTGAAGCAGGGTGACCTTGTTCTTAACCGTATACATAAACTAAGTCGGGTTATTAACATCTAAAAATAAAAAACTGTGCGGAATTTCTAAATTATTAGGTATTGATTTATTTTTGTACTTTTTAAGTTAATTTGGAGAATGTAGAACATTAAAAATACGAGCAAGATGATTTTTTTTTTCGGGCCTAGATGGGAAACTCAT
>CAJUYI010001734.1:0-11131 GCA_910591695.1 Galerucella pusilla
ATATTTACCTGAAATCCATGTAATAAATCCTGCAGTTCAATGAAAGTCTCTCCTTGATACTCGACTTCTCTATAATATCTTGGTATGATATCGCAAAGATTGGGATCTTGGGACAGTTCTTCGTATACGATCCGTTCGGTATCGTCGGAATTAGATGATCGTTTTTTCCAGACGGTACCTGGACCTGCCGGTGCTAAACTATCAGGATGACCGCTGAGTTGAAACCAATTACTACTGCGGCTTTTTAGAAGGACGTCGCTAGCCGGTGCGCTGAGGTCTAACGCGTTCTGTAACAATAAAAATACGATATTAGGGTCATATTCAAGGTTATAAAGTGGTAATTAGAATAAATTATCAATTTTTTTTATGAAATGAGTCAAATAGAATGAAACGATGATATAATATTTTATTAGGCATTGAATTCCCTTTCAAATGCCGTTGTCAAAAATTCATAAAGCGGAGCAGATGTTTGCTCTTAGTAAACTTTTTGAAAAGTAATTTTTGATAGTGACATATTATACAAATATACCTAGAGAGACTGGCATTATTATTTCTTACGTTTTAAATATGCATCGACATATATTATATGATTTAAATTTTAACGACTTATCCGTATTCTTTAACGAGATGGTTACTAATATGATTTTTTTTAAATATTCGTTTGACGTAGATACCTACTGAATTTATTTGTACAGTGACCTCAGACCAAGGTAAAATGAACAATTTTTTTCTCATTCTTGTATCGATTAATACTATTATTTATCCACTTAAAAAATTAGTAAATATTTTCCTTCATATCTCTAATATTTTATTTAAAAGTTAAATAGTTACACAAGGTATTTTAAGACGTTAATTCCAGGACAATATTTTGCCGTTATTGTTATTGTTCTTAAAAAAATATCAATTTACGATTTGTTTTCAATGTATTGTTGTTTTGGCACCGTTGTTTTTAAAAAGTGAAAAAATTTCAATTGCATAGTTAAATAGAGCATTACTGAAAATGTTTAAATACCATGAAAAATTCTTTTTTGATGATCCTAGTTAGGGCATTAACTCATTTTTTTTTCATTTTACGTTTGAATGATTTAAATATAATACGTTGTCTATACTTATATGGAAATAAATTTTTAAGATTAAGTATATACGGGTTAAAGTAAAAAATACATAGACGGTCTAACAATGAGGAAATAATATCAAACCTCTCCTTGTAGAATATATATATATCACAATGTTTTAATTGACCGAGTAATTAGTTTAATTAAATAAGTTTGGTTTTCCCTTGTGTTTCTTTTGGTCACGTGAGTTACACCAGATGCTCTCTTTTTCAAGTTTAGTCTTTGGTATTGGAATGTTAATTAAATTTTACCCATATGCGTGTGTCCTTTGAAGAAAATTGTTTTATCTACCGCGTGTTTTCAAGTTCTCATATGACAGGTATGTATTCTTATTTTGAATTTACTGTTGTACATATTACTTACTCTTATAAAATAAACTAACATTTCCAACTTAACTATTAGTTATTATACAAATTTTAAAGTATACTTTCAATACGACCCCCTTAAACACATTAATTTTCTTCGAATAATGAATTATTGATTTCCGAGAAAAAAAGAAGAGTTAGTTTCCATGTAGAAAAAAAAAATAAAAAATTAGACGAAATTTGAAATTGAAATAAATTCCACCCTGTAGAGGATGTCCCATAAGTTTGTACCAAAAGAGGGGGGTTTAAAATTTTAAAATAATCATAGAACTTTATATAAACTTTGTGTGTTTATAAACGGTAATATTTTCATTGATTAGTCGTTTGATAATTAAAAATTAAAAATAATTTCCAATTTAAAAATGACTATAATTCGTTATTGGAGGGTACTATCTTCATTTCTAACTCCACTACCATCTTCCAAGTATAAATAAATAAAAAATAATATTAAATAATAATTACTTAGTTTTAAAAATATTTTCTGTACTTACATTACAACGTAAACAAAACTCAAACTCATTCAAAAGTTTCAATAAATAAAATGGTTTCATTTTAGTAAATACCGGAAATGGAACACCTTCTTTTTCTCATAACATTTAGAACAATGACCCATTTCATAACACGGATCCTATATTTATTTAAAAACGCATTTAAATATTTCCATTAAAGCTAATTAAATCGCCGCCCGTCCAATATATCACATCCGGTCTTCTTAATATTACAATTTTAGTACCTACCTACACTTTCTTCTTCTATTGACGTCAATTGATAAATACGTTGTTAGTCAACCGATTCATTTTCTGATAATGATTCGAATGTGAATATAACTCAATTTTAAATAAATATAAATTACTTTTATAATTATTACACAATATACAAAA
The DNA here is from genome assembly GCA_910591695.1 of Galerucella pusilla. NCBI lineage: Eukaryota > Metazoa > Arthropoda > Insecta > Coleoptera > Chrysomelidae > Galerucella > Galerucella pusilla. Next base: position 2,362 of record CAJUYI010001734.1, read on the forward strand.
ATCTATAGGTGAGAAATTTTCATGAAAAAATCAGTTTTATAATAATTTATAGTCACTTTGTGTTAGACCTGGTGACTATTGTGGACATTCAAGCTCACTTTATTCATGTTCACTGACAATATATTATTTAAATTAACCACAGTAAATAATTATTGTTTTGTCGAGGTTTGCAAAAGTCATTGGTTAAATGAATGTCTTCCTCCATTCTAAGACGTTTCCTGTATTCTTTTTTTTCTTCTTCTAGTTAAAGTATTGATATTTAGCTGGGATTCGATTATCATGAAGAAATAGAAGACAGGCGTAGGTGTTTTAATATTACTATTGGATTTTATATAAAAAAAACCTTTCAAGGTTAACCGGCTGCGTTCTAACGACACAATATCGTGAGAAAGTATAAAATTTTAAAATTATTTGTTTTCGAATGTATTTTGCGTAACAGAAGAAATAATAATACAACGTAACAGTAAAAACGTGTTTTCAGCATAGGTACATGCGATAGATTGTATTCGTAGCTATAATAGAAGGTAAATTGACGATAGAAAATATTTTATAAGTAGGTATTACTTAAGAAGACTTGAAGATAAACTGGAACGTCTTTCATTTTCATTCCGTTTTTGAAAAACGTACCTCTTATAAGACTCCTCTTATGTAAGAGCGAATTTACTGGATCAATATACGGTTGTCTTTTGGGAGACAAAACTCCCAATTTCTCGAAATCTCGCGGTATTGTTAGTCATAAAAAAGCAAGACCTCGCCTGAGCCTCAATCTCGCATAATTGTGAATTAAAGAAGAGGTTTTAAAACTGGAACTTGTGATATATGAATTATAAAGGCATATTGCGAGGGCTCTAAATATATATTTACCATTCTCCCTTCCCTTCGGTCAAGCTTGTAATTTGTTATTTTTTTGCATGAGCTTTTTCAACAGAAAACAATTAGAAAACAGTCTCGATCTCGCGAGATTTCGGCTTTTTTTAGCGAGATGGAACTCGGCCGAAAAATGGGCGATATCTCGCGACTTTAACGAGATTGCACTCGAGCATAAAAACGTCCGATTATTTGGACATTTTGTGCTTCTAACCTTCCAAAATAATTGGTAATATTGGAGTGTGATCTGAAGTGAACAAGCCTTTCATTTAATTGATATAATTTGTTAACAAATCTTTAATTTCTAATAGATTTCTTAGTAGATAGAGTTTTCTTCAATTAATAATTAGTTTCATTTTAGTTTTTGACTTAACTTGACTTGACTTGTTGTTTTGTTATAAAAGAATTGTTTTATTATTAAAAGACTTTTCTTTGATATTAGAAGAGAAGTCTGGTTGTTTATTTCATTTCTTATTTGATTAAATACGTTACTACTTGAAAGTTTAAAAAAAAAAGATAGATAGATACGTCAAACAATGTTAAATACATAAAAGTTTATTGATAAAATTCGTAAAATTGAATGTTTATTTTATAATATCTCTAATTTTTATTATTTTTCCAAATATTGTGATTATTTGCAATAATGCCTAAAAACAATCAAAATTTCAGCTCCAAAATGTATAATTTCAATTTTTTTTAATCAGAAATATCAGGACAGCGAACATCAGTAACGAAAAAAACCAAACTAATAATTTAAAAGAAAACAAGTGTGAGATACTTACAATGGCCAAAAATTTTAGTAAGGACATGTCCTCTTCGCTTCCATCTTTCGAATTGATCGCCAATTTGGATCCTTCGATGCCGTTTTTGGATTCGGCTGCTTTGAGATTAGCTTTGATGCGCCATCTTTTGAAAGCATTGTGCGGCGATGGAGATCTGACAGTTTTACTGCGTTTTTTCCATAAATCAGCGACTTCTATATCTTTTTCGCTCGACTGCAAGAAAAAAAAATTATAAATAAAATTATAAAGACGGAAAATAGCGAGACGTACGTGACCAAAATGTTGTGTGATAAAGGTTAATTAAGTTAAATTTATTAAAAAATTAATATTCAATGATACTGATAGCTCATTATGCGATAAAATCCAAGAAAAGTTGTTCGTTATCTATTAATTTTTAAAAACAATAGCTATTAGAATAATTTATTGAAATAGTGTGTAAAGTATAATTTTATTAGACGTGTTAAGATCGAATCGAAGCTATTTTTAACTCACTTAATTGTTGTGTAATCGCTCAATTGAAAACTTTTTATAATAAAATTTGAAGGTTATCATTGAATTTTTCGAGTTTGCTTAATCCAAAAATATGTTTATATAATTCACAGTTTCAACTTGTGGTTCATGATGGCAAAATGTTTTTCTCTGTTCAGGTACAAAAACTTGTTATTTTGACATTGAGTTTCGCGGTAAAATGTTGGTCATTTTATCAATGGAAAATCAAACATAGGCATATTTACATTTTCACATTAAAAACAACATTTTTCCTAATAAAATGTTGAATATAAAGTTACCTAACTATTTCCCTCCTCTTAATTTTCAAAAATCGCAAATGTGCAATTTTGAACTACAAATGGTTTTTTGATGAAAAAACGGTCAGAATGGCTGGTCCAATTTTTTCCAAAATTTACACGATCTTAGTACCAAACCTAAGCTATAATTTTCTCTATGACAGATATATGAGATATGGTGTTAAAGAATCAAAAACAAAAAAGATTCCTACTAAGTGGCATATTTTTTGGAAATTTTCTCGAAAAAGGAGAACAATTTTTAAAAATTTCGTTAGCTTCGAACCTTAGGTATACTTTTATGTATACATAATACATACATGAGAAATATTGCGTTCACGAGATAAGGTGCTAGAAGGTAAAAACTAAAAATGTTTAGTACGAGCAATAATTTGATCTATATATAGTATTTTCGAGATATAGCACAGTAAAGTAGAAAAAAATGATGAAGACCTTTACAAATTAGATTCCACTGGCATTTACACGAGATAAAATTGTCGATATAAATATTGAGATCAAAGAAAAAAAATTGTGTAAATTAAAGTGTGTTGGCGTATTTTAACAAATAAATATAAATAATACTTTAAACAACGAACTAGTGATAAAAAACTTTTCAATTGTCTCTAATGAACTAATGAATGTAACTCTTGTATTGTTAACACGATAGAATATAAACAAAAACATTATTTTAAATAATGCAAACAGTATTTAAGTTCCAGGGCCACTATTTACGTAAAATGTTCCTGCATATATACAAGCTTGTCCAAAATACATCCTTAGATATAAAAAAAAACTTGTTATAAACACGAATGAATACAAATAGATACATTTTTTTTCTACACTAGACGTCTTTCCTTATTATTATTGTCTACATATCAATACAAAAAGAAATAAAACAATAATTTATCAAAGCTAAATTCTACACGGTCGACATTTACGCAAAACTTGTGTCACCTGTCAAATGAACACACAATTTATAAGAACAATTGACGTTCTAAGAAACGTATTTGGATAAACAATCTAGATCGAGAAAAAACGCACCGAGGTCAGTATCTCACTAGGAGATGAGATAAATAAACACCATCAAGCATTCCGTACGTTTTTAATATATTAATTAGAGATGCTTAATTGAATCTATTTAAATAAATCTGCCGTTAAGGTAATTTAATTAGAACTGATTTACTTTTTCATTATAAAAAAAAGTAATACGAGTATTCGATTGATTTATATATATTTTTCTACGTCTAGAATTAGTATAGTACAGATTTTGTGCATTTTTTTCAATAAAAAATCAAAGATTTAAAAGACTATAGTACGAATTTGAGACTTATAAACAGGAGCAGTTGATAATGCTTCCGTTTTCCAACGTACATATACAAGAAGAAGCGACATTTTCATTTTATTTAGGCAATATGTAAAATTTGAAACGATCAGTTCACAATATTTTTTCTACTACGATTAATAAGAATTATTTAATTAATAATTATCATTTATTATAAAAAACAAAAACAATGAAAGGAACTACAACAAATAAATTTTACATATTGTACAACAAATAAATTTAAAACTTTTGAACATAATAATATTAATTCTTTAATCTTCTTGTGCATGTATAAATTATTTATTGTACAATTTGTAAAATTTATTTGGGGGGCTGTCAAATTAAGTGTCACTTAATAGGTGTGTTCCCATAGCAAGTTCCTAACTGTTATAGTGGCAGAGCCTGAACTCTGATACTGCGCAGACTCAATATGTCCATGACAGTTAACTTGCTACAGGAACAAACCTATTATGTCTGTTCGCCTGCAATAAAAGTAGAGCACTGAGCTATATAATTTTGAAAAATTCAGGTCTATCTGTGAAAAAATGCGTATAAAATTGCTAAATTTGGGACTATCTATGTATATTGCATTTGTATACTGCAAGAAGCATTAAAACATAATTAAAATAAATAAAATCGTATAGCTCAGTGCTACACTTTTATTGCAGGGAATAGACCTAATATAATTAATTTCAGAAATGTCAAAACCATGGCTATATTAAATATTGTGCGAATGTCGCATTCCTATTGGCTTAAAAATCTGTATAATGTATAGGAGTATAGGTAATGAATATCATTATGATATAGATTTTAGTCTTTTAATAAGTAGGTATATTATAAAACAGGAGTAGAAAAATTCATTTACGGTTTCAAGCTTTTTTGAAATGACTGATAAGTGGATAAAATAGATTTTATTTGACGTTCGGTATTGAGCTTTTTGGAAAAAGTCTGATTAGGGAATAAATTGTGGACATACACTCAAAAAATAGTTATTTGGTCCACATGGATCATTCCAATGTTTAATTTTACTTCAATCAAAATGAATGTGTTGTTTTGATGGTTATATAAAAAATATTCGATTATAATAATCTCTCAATGTTTTTATTAACGTCATAGAAACGGGTTTGCTACTAAAACTAAACTAAAACGTCAATAACTCAAGTTCATTTGATTGTGAGTTTAAATAATATATGTATTCCAATAAAAAAAAATTATCTAACATGTTAGTCAAAATAATGGAAAGTTGCCATACGTTTTTTGTTGTTAAACAAAAATTTATTCGTTGTTTATGTAAATATCTGTCATTTAATTTCTAATAAACACAGATCACTTAATTTATTGATATTAGCTACGAAAATGAATTGCTGCATCAAAAATTTGACCCAATTATCTAGCCCAATAGAGCCAAGATAAAAATAAATAGTCTGGGTCACGAGGTAATCCAATTGTAGAGGTTCTTTGACCTTAACGTTGACTTATTTCTAAAGCCTTAAAACACAGGTAATAAACCTGACCTTACAAAATATACAAAAACCAACAACACCCACATAACTATCGTCGAAGGTTCTCTCTTACACAATATTTGTTTCATAAAATCCTTCATATTTTATAAAGTTTGTTTACAAAGAGCTTATTTAAAGCGAAATTGAAGTATTTAATGTTTTAATAACGAAACCTTTTATATTGTTTCAGTGTTAACCTTGACATCGATAGTCGTGACATTTTTTGTCATTAAAATGAAAACAAAGAAAAAGCTACAGAAAATGAACTTTGTGTAAAGCTCAAAATATTTTGTAACGTTTAATTTCAACTCCTATGAAACTGGTCCTGGAATATTTTCTCTGTCAAAACAATCTGTAAAAGTAGTGATGGATAAAAATACATTGAATAAGTTCAGAGTGGTCTAAAAAGGAAGGAAAAGGCTCAAAGAACCTCAAATGATCCAAACAGGAGTGAGCTTTAAGTGATCCAAAATTGGTGGTAGTCATGAAAGAAGCTTAGGGTGGTGTGGGGAGGAATGAAGAGTTATCAGAGTAACTGAAGTGATCCAAAAAGGAGCAGATAGTCAGCAAAAAAGCTTAGAGTAATCTAAGAATGTTAAGGAGGAATGGAATGTCGATGCAAGCACCAAATGTCTATTAAAAAGAAAGTTAGGAATACCATTCAAGGCGTAATATGTATTTCTATTAATTTTGTACTGGAAATTAGTTATTTATTTCAGATAAACATTGATCTACGTACTAGAACAATACAAAAAATAATCACCGTTTTTTCACAATCAAACTTACGTATCTTGATAGTCCTTATTACAATATTAATCATCACCAACCTTCGCAGATTATTTGTCATCGAAAAATTAACGATGCTAATGAGGGCTGAAATACAATAGGAAACTATTTGTGAACTGACGCATGGAGTTATTGTTATGAAAATGAGTGCTAATTTATATAAAGGTTGATGTGTAAAAATTGTTTTTAAGGTTTGATCTATGATAAATGGAAGTTTAGGCTGTTTGTGATAATCACAGTTCAAATATTATTAAGCGTTCTCATCACGAGATTCATTAATAAATAGAATTTGAATCGTAGTTGGTCCATATAATAAAAATAGGATAAAAGTGCGAATGGAACTACCGAATAGATTTTTTTGAACTCTATCCTCCTTTTCTTCAATAACGTTGAAATTATAAGTTTTTAATTTTAAAAATATACATTTGAAATCCTTGCAACGACTCCTTTAATTTGATATGTCACACGATACAATTTTTTTAAAAATTTTCCAAAAGCTCCCCTCCCAAAAGTGACCCCCATTTTAAAAATTAACAATCGAAACCGAAAAATTTATCTAATTAATTTTCAACATCTTTATCAATTCTGTGATTTAAACTCAATGAAGTTAATCACTTTCATAATTACGCATTTCAAAAAACCGTTGTAGTGGGAGACATTTTACCGAGCATTTTACTTATTCCCTTTTTATCTGAGACATAAATTATGAACGTCGTGTCCTTAATCAAAATGTCATACATACATACGACATTCAAGAATATTTATATATTCATAATATTACACTAGTTACTCACTGAACTTTGAAAGATTGATAAGAAATAATTTAAACATATGCTACCATTTGTAACATTTGCATAATAATAGGGTCGTTCATTATATTATTTATAACAATGTAATCTTATCAATGAGTGTAAAAGAAACGTTATTGTTTTAACAGACAATCATATTTTATAATACACAGACTAATATAAACGATAAAAACGTTGTTATAGATAACTTTTGTTAATGACACTTCCTCCAGAGTATTCCAAAGAGAAATACTTATAGTATATTAATCGACATTTTGGTCGATTGATCGATAAATCGGCCAAATTCCATAGGTGTGCTTAACATAAGTTCAATAAACTGGCTCAATATCCAATATTGAAATAAAAATTCAGCAATATACAATTACCTACTACCGTAATAACTTGATTTTTGACAATATAAAAAAACCTGAACGTCCTGATACGGGTTAAAGCTATCTGCCCGACACCCGACACAGAAATAGAAAAAAACGAATATTCACGATAATATTTTAATATTACTTGTTACTTATTACTTGCAAGGGTCACGAATATTCATAAACTAACATATCTTTTCAAGGTCTTTATTTATGCTCTTCGGTTTGGAACTTTGTGCAATATAATACAGAGTCGGAGCAATGCAATTCCAAATTTCCTAACGCAACAAAGCAGTGAGGGAAATTCAGCACGGTATGACGATACATTCTGCGTTAATCCATGTTAACCAGAAAGATAATGTAATTAAGAAATGTTATAGTAATGAATCTAAAGTCAAAATAAATCATTTAGATACACAGTCGTGTAATAATAACAAATCTAACGATATTTCTATATTTAAAATGTGAAGATAATTCTAATTTTAAATAAAAAGAATTCCATATTGCAATCTTCATTTTCGCAATCACCGAATGATGCAATTTCTTTTTATTGATAAAAAATTTATTGAATTTTAACCATAATCGCATGGTTAAAAATGCGCGTTGGTTTTTTATTGTGATGAAATGTTGAAATTTTGTGAATCTTTATAATGATTCCAGATAGGATATATTGTAGGTAATATAGTTTATTTGAAAACGATTGAAGCATAGGTTGGTTCATATCAGAAAGCTGCAATGATTATTTCTTGACCGGCCAGCACTAGACACAATCAAAATACAATAATATCATGCAATAAATTAATTATGCTTATTTCGCCAATCAGGAGAGGTAATTAAAATTTAGTTAAACCAGTAGACTAATATATAAATTGGGTACTATAATCTCAAAAATGCGAAAAAATCAAGTTTATTTTATTAGATACCAGCCATTTATCTTAAGAAAATACCTATTCATGTTTAGATGAATTAAACAATAATATTCAGAGCTTGATCACGCTCAATAATCAAAATAAACAATGGCAAAACGGGATAAGTATTTATAAAAACAGATAGAAAGGCCCTTGTAGCCGTTATTATTTCTATCTGCCGCATATTCACACGAAACTACTCGAGAATCTCCGAATAGACATACGGAGTAGCTTTATAGTAGAAAGACATTTTCTTTCTATTCTGTTACATAGTTCACGTGCAAGACGGTTCCAAAATGCCATTTGGAACAAACCTGTATACAGATACACTGGGAGGCAATAATAAACTAAAAGAAATTTGATATTGATTGCGCTTCATGGTATAAGCTTTGAGGGTCGAGTATAAAAATACCACTGCATTCCATGAAATGAAAATTCAGATGACCGATAAACAGATGTGTGACTAACAGGGAGGCGGTAAAAGGGGTGCTGGGTGGGTAGAATTAGCAGGAGAAAACTCGGGAGAAAATGCAATAGAATGAATTCTTCCGAAAATGGTGATTATACAAATATTGTTGAATATGGAAATAATGGAATGTTGCAATCGTTATTTGTAGTAGTAGTAGTAGTAGTAGTAGTAGTAGTAGTAGTAGTAGTAGT
>CAJUYI010001734.1:28444-45816 GCA_910591695.1 Galerucella pusilla
GAGGCAGTTGCATATCAGTCACGATTCGGTGTAGACCTAATGTACTATTCAATCTAAAAAAGTCGACTTATTTTATATCTATTCACGTTTTGACGGCTCCATTTTTGGCCAATTATAAAATGCCCAAGAATAATCAGTCATAACAAGATATACATTCTTCTGTTCTTGTTTTGCCGGCATTTTATCAATTTGCCTGAATTGGTGTCGGCAAAACGAAAATAGTATATTATTAAACGAGCAATTTATGATAGCCATAATTCACGATGGGTGACGTTTGCGTCACGAGCCGCAGGCGAGGGGCGCAAGTCACCCAAGTGAATTATGGCCATAAATTGCGAGTAGAATACTATACTTTGTCCACGACACTTAATTTATTTATTAATAAATAAAAGTCAGTAGCGATTTGGCATATTACTAGCCTCAAAATGTTGTGGCAGCTACTTCACATAGATAAACCTTATATACTTCAAATAATTTGACATATATAGAGATGGGCGATACTGTAGAAAGTATCAATACAACGTACCGTTATAAATATATTGTTCTGAAATACTTAATATTAGAAAATATCGTTATGAAAAGTATCAATACTAAAAATTACAATATTTTATAGATACGATATATGTCAGGAACAAATTTCATGAACAAAATACACAGATTTTATAGTTTATTTTATATTGTACCCCAATCTCTAGTCGGGAATTATGAACCATAATACACTACAGTGTATTATGAACCATAATTCACGACAGTTGATATATGGGTACCATATACCTTTAGTTATGAGGTAAAATATTGACTTATTATTAGGTGGTCGTGGACAAATGCATTTCATGCTCGCGTTTTGCCGGTTTTTTGTAAAATGCCTAGGCAATATACATTATGCCTACGACATATACAATTCCTGAATTCAATGAATTTATTAATTTATTTTTTCAACAATGTGTAAAATTTTTGTAAGATATCTAATTATTAATCAATGCTTTTCAACTGGTACTCTCCCTTATGAATGGAAATGCTCAGTTATCTCTCCAATATTTAAATCTGGTGAGAAATGACAGCTTGAGAACTAAAATTCCATATCTGTTATAAAACAATACTGCCAAAATATTTAAAAACTGCATTAAAAGCAGATTAATTAAATTTTTAGACATGAATCATACAATAACAAAAAAACAATTCGAATGTATTAGAAATTTTAGAAGTGGTTTTTTACTCTTACTCTATATAAAACGAGTCAACATAGGGTACTCTTATGAAAATGTAAATATGGGATGTTAGTATAAATTGACATTGTTACTTTATGAAAGTAACACTGTTACCGTTAGAACTCTGCAATATCCCATTAACATCTGGTTGTTAACGGATTATTGCACTCCAAAACTCTATGTACTTTTTGAACCAAACTGCGTTACTGAAAAGTAACTTTTCTTTTTGTCACTCTGTTTAATGTAAGATCTCATATCAAAATATTGCAGCTGAATAACTTATTACGTGTTAGTAGTAGACTTTGGATCCATTATTGATAACTAATATGATTCGGAAATGCGGTAAGATAGTATTTCGGAAATTCAGTTGAAATCACAAACACTACTACTATTCCTCGTATTGATATTGTGCACCTGCAACCGGAAGTTCCTTATCAAATTTTTCTTTTCCTTATCTTTATTAAAAAAAAGTTAAGTACATCGAATGTCGTCATTACCGGTTCCTACTTCTGAATCATAAGCTGGCATTCTTAGGACTCGTCTTCATACAGAAAAAACTGCAGTTTATTGTAGTTGCATCCCTATCTTTCAAGCCACCTATCCTGCTACTTTGATACTGTCAAGTAGACGTTATAAGTTTGTTACACCAAAAATTGCTTCTATTTTGCGATCCTAGTCCTAGCAATCTAAAATAGACTGCATGTTCTGTTAAAATCATCAACCAATTCTTTTGCTTCTTTGTCATTTTCACCGTATATAAAACACGTACTATTTTATTTATTACTACAAAGACCGGTTTTGGTCCAGCATACAGTATTGCTGAATAAATTAGTCAGCCTATTGAAGTCTAAGCTTCAACACCTACATTAGTTAGGTTAGGTTTGTGATGAGTGGGTCTAAAAGGCCTTCCACTGCAACTCGTAAGAGTCTATTGTGTTGTGGCTGATACCTATTCAGACTTCACCAAGCAAATTCAGCTCCTTAACAAGGAAGATAAATTTCTTTGGTGAATGCCAAACATCAGAATTCTGAATGGGGCCACGGCGGGGCAGTCACAAATTATATGCTCTGCTGTTTCATCATCTTCCAAACAAAGACTACAAGTCGGATTCAGATGACAGTGGCCTGTTAAAAGGCCGATAGATTCATGCCTGCTGCAGTTCTAACCCTCTGACAGTAGTACAGTCTATCATTGTAAGTATTTCTGAACCTGAAGCTTACCTCACGATTTAGAGCAGCTAGGGATGACTATACATTAGCATGTGATTATAATTCCTGGTTCTACCTGAAATACTGAGGTGTATTTTCCTAGTGAAAGGAGAATTATTGTATGTAGTCCCTTCCTCTATCTTTGACTGTATCCGTTTGCTTGTGTCTTAATAGTTCTCCCCATGAGGAGTTTTTGTCTGTCTGTAGTTCTAGCAGTTCCAGGAGTTAAACAGTGACCTTTTTATATCTGTTGTGGATCGTAGATGCAAAAGTTAGTCTAGTGGCAGTAGAACCCTTTCTTTGTAACAGGGGTTGTCTTTTAAGTGTATAACAACATATTTGGCCTAACCTAAATTGTTAGTACTTGGATGGGCGACCACTTGGGAAACACCAACGTAGATTAAGTACCGCCTGCAGCGAAACACTTTAGACTAGTAGGGTAAGTTCTAACAAGCGAGTGGAATAACTGTTTCCAGAATCTGTACCAAATGTAAAAATGCATTTCCCAAAGTGAGGAATAGTTTGAAAAATTAAAGTTTTCTACTAACTGTTTTTTCTAGCTCAAGACAACACTCATTTTGTATTTTGAATCAACTTGTAGAATTGTACACTCAATTTTTAAACATTCCTGGAACTATTTGTAAGCAAAGTATAAAATCTTAAATTGAAGTTGGTGTATAAATCATGTTTCAACTATTTTCAATTATACAAATAAGTGATTTTTGTTTATCTGATTTGAGTTTTATTTTGATAGTGACAGAAATGTTTTTAATATGAGTTTATATTATTTATAGAGCACATAAATTTCGAAACGGAACACAAAAATAAACGAAAAATACTTTAAACTATTTAGAGTATTTTTAACGAACCTTTTAACAGAGTTAGTATATCGGCTTTAAAAAGATTCTGTGAATTGATTGGATTTACACAACTTATATGCAATAAAAAATAAGTATTTGAAATAAAAAATTGTGAGGCAGCTTTTTTTTTTAAATTATGGTTTTATGAAATAAAAAAATAAATTCTCAATATTCTACATTTTAAAGTATTTCAAAATTTTGTATGCTTGAATTAGTGGTGTTCGTTTACAAATATGTAAATAGGGGCGATTTTAAGCTGGGCCAATTATCAGATAATTATCACTCATGAGTATGTAATCTCAGCCGGCCAAATTTTTCACCTGATTTCAGGCATGTAAACTCAGCCGCCTCAATACCAGGAAAGTGATAGCTTTCATCAGAGCTGTATTTTCCTGTATTTCACTTGCCCCAAGTATTGATTTGTTAACTTTTAATGCTCCTTACTCTAACAACTAATTATTAATTGTTATTGGAACGGTTTTTTACCTTTTTAGTGTCGTTGAAATAAAATATATTTTTCATGAATTTTTGGATTTTAAAATTTTTTTGGCAACATTAATATCATCAGTTTTACACGGTTTTACGATCGGCCAAGAACATATTGTAATTTGGGGCGTCATTCAATTGGGAAAAGTAGAATTCGATAGATGGCGATCTGAAATGTCAATGTCATCTTAGCAACGAGTAAAACAAATCAGCTGCCGTATAAGTCCTTTGATATTTAAGTGGTTTTATTTTGCTGTTTTAGTTATTTTCAGTGTGTGTTTTGTAAAACTTTTGCTTTTTCTTTGATTGAGCTTTAGTATTTTGTGTTGTTAAACTAAATTTTGACTCCTCATATTTTTATTTTTGGAGTAATAGGTATGGTTGGTATTTGTGAAAAGTACAACAAGTGTTCAATTAACTGTTTAGTTTTAGGCCTGATTTCGTGTTTTTATTTTATTTTTGATATAGTCATATCTACAAAAGTTGCAGGGTACGTTTGTATTGAGTAATATTTTAAATCTTTAATAGCGACTTATTTTCTCTTTGATTTGCAATGAAAACAAAAAATAGAATAACATAACCTTTTCCATAATATCTCTGATTATATAAGAATATTACCTCAGAAATAATGACAGTTGAGTTAAATAGAAAAACACAGTTTTTAACTTGTCACTGACCCAAAATTAAACAAATGCGACAGTTACATTTTTTTCCGCCAGAGGTCTCATTGAATTCTACTCCGCCCAATTGAGAAGATTATAAATTTTTTTGCAACCGAGCTCTCATCTGCCCGTAAAAAGGTGAACCTTTCTATTTTGTCCATAAAAAACTATCTGATACTGCAACTTTATTTTTTGTCACTCTGTTTATTGTTAGATCGCATATCAGAATATTCCAGCAGAATAATTTTTTACGTGGTGGTAGTAGTAGACTTTGGATCATTATTAATGATAACTAATATAATTCGGAAATGCGGTAAGATAGTATTCCCGAAATTTAGTTGAAATTCAGTTGAAATCACACACTACTATTCCTCATATTGATATTGTTCACCTGCAGCCGGAAGTTCCTTATCAAATTTTTCTCTTCCTTATCTTTATTAAAAAAAGTGAAATACATCGACAGGCGACAACTATGTTATTATATTCAACACTTAAAAGGCATGTACTAAGTATTTTTTTTACAGAATTAAGTCGAATTTCTCAAAGAAAACTGTTTTTCTCAGTTGGAAATTTTATATCATAAAATTGTATTGTAAAATGATTTAAAAAAATGTGTAATTTTCTCATATTTTATCGCTAGCGATAAGTAACTGGACGATGAATGTAACGAGCAACATGTATTTTGATGCCGAATAAAATTTTAATGGTTTCCGAAATGCTAAAAAATGTATTTGTTTCATACTAAAACTGGCCATCTGGTAAGTTAAATATAGACGTTACACTGAGCCGGACACTAAAAAAAAAGCAATTAATTTTCAAGTACCTACTTTGTGGTAAATGGAGTTCCATTAAGTCTGTTGAAAATAAATGATACTAATTATATACTATGTATATACGAATATTTTCACATATAATAACCACGAGAGTGAAAATTTTGTCGGCAAAATTTTTCGATTGTCATGAAAACTTGTTGCTTGACAATTTTGCGAATGACATTTTTAACAAAACCACGAGCCGTCAGGCGAGTGGTTTTGGATTCAATTACCTAAAAGCAGCAAACTTGAATACAAGAGAAAAATTTTACCTTACAAAATTTTTGAGTGTTATTCGACATGACTATTTCACAAGAGAAATACTAAAAAATCATATGTTTAAACGTTTTATTTATTGCAAACTTCAATTATACAAAGCCAAAAAAATAATAACATTATGAAAAAAAAATTACTTATTTATGTAAAAAGTACATTTATTATAATTATTGTACGTTGTAGCATTGTTTTGGAGATTGTTTTGCATCATAACCTGTGATAAATTTAAGCTAGAAACTGAGGATTCCTTTTCTTTATTTTTATTTTCTCGAGGTTCTCTATAGGTTGGAAATGGTGTTCTTCATTTAATTGTAAATATGGTTTCAAAGAATGGTCACAAGAATGTCCTGTAAGCTTAATTACTTCTTCTTCACCAACTCCTTCTTTTGCTAATGCAGATATTGCAGAAGCTCTATGTGAATGATTGGTTATTTTTATTTTTTTGTGTCTATACCAATTGATTCTGCCGATATTTTCGTCCACTTTGAAATTGTATTAATTCCCAATGGTGAATTATTGTACCATATTCCTTTCTCCCAATTTGGATGTACTGTTAAAAATAATCTTGTTGTTGTTAGATAAGGATTGGATTCTCTTTTTTCAATAATTTTAAAAAATAAACGAACGGGACACAAATTGTTGTTAGCATTATTTCTTACCAGCCACTTACTGCCAGATAAAGCTTTTGATCCTCCTTGTGTCGTTTTGGAAAAGATTGGATTATATTCTACCCTGCCAGTAAAATTACCTTTACTATCATATTCTTTTTTAAAGTAATTAATATCACAATTAGCATCTCCATTTCCACTCCATGCTAAATAGGACGCACATAAATGAAAAAACTTTTTTTGTAACCCATCAGGATTATCTTCAGAATAGCTTTCTACCATTTCCATTAATTCTTCTTTGGTAAACGCGTTAGAACTTCTTTTTCTGGTTTCAGGTTCAGCCTGAAGCTGGCCAATCTAGCAATTTTATAGGTAATATCTTTAAATGGATTAATTTTGATGTTAAATTCTAGAAAATATTTTTCTGTGCACGTATTTAAAGATACTGACAGATAACGCAATTGAAATAAATTGTCGATGGTAATTTTATAAGCCGGTCATAGGTATGTCCAGTTAAATATTTGTATAATTATATTTTTATATTAATATACTACTTTTTATCTTTTGGTATTTTTGAACTATTTTTTTGGTATTTCTGGTATTTGATCAATGTAAATAAATTATGCACTTATTGGTATTCACATTTATATTTGAATAAAATTATTTTCTTTTAGTATTTTTTCTCTATTGTAATTATTTATAATCTTGATACGCTTATACCCATCACATTGTCAAATGGAGTCTATCGACCCACTTTTTCTTCTACAATCTTAATCAGTAGGTCTCAATTTGTTTTCAGGGCACAACGGTGTCTCGAGAATTTATTTAATAACACTCACTTGCCACTGTAGATATGGAAATTTTAAGATAAATACTTAAATTATTATTTAATTCTAATGTAATGTATGTAGATAATTGTCCAAAGACAACTAAGCCCAAACTACAAAGAAATCCTTAGCAACTCTGAGCAAATTACCTCTGTACTCCAATTCCTCAAACACGTACAACTTTACCATGAACTATAGAACAATTCTGTTACTGTGTGTGTATTATTGTATCAATGATCCATTTTATACTTCATATATTGCAACCACTCCCGTGTAAGTGGCCTTAGTAACCGAGCACGTTAATTAAAATAAATAAAATAACTGAAAAAAAGGAATTCTTACTTTGATTTTATTAAAATTACCATTCTGTTCTAAATAGAATAAGAATTACATGAACAGCAACTAATCTTCTTCATCGTCGTTTTCCAGCCGCTGTGGGGTTTCGAAATCTTCTTCTATATCATCTTCAGCGATATTTATCTCCAGGTCTTCTATGATTTTGGGGTCAAAGGTTCTGTCTTCATATTCATCGCTCTGACCTGATGAAGAAATGAGACAAGCTTGCCCAACATACACACAAGCAAAAGAGCACAAAGCCCCGATTTCCTGCAACCGCTCTAGCAGTTGCAGAAGATTGTGTTGAGCAATTCCTCTGGAACGGGTGCTAAAATAGTCGTGATAGGTTCCAGGAATTCGTTACGTATTGTCTAGCCCCACTCCTGGGATTCCAAATCATGCCCAAACAAATTTTTTATTATAGTAAAGTAGCTTGTTTTGGACCGGGACTATACCAGTTGAGCTTACATGATACCCTAACCACGCGATCTCCGCCCTCAATCTCGGAAACGATTCAACGTATAAAAATAGTTGTGGGGAATTTAATTCTAAACAATATCAATAATAAATACAAATACAACAAAAATAAATCGATTTGACTAAACTTTTAGAATGCCAAAATACAAGTTTATATAAATATTCAGATGGGTATCTCAAACTCCGAGATTCTTACCTTATTTTGACTGATAAAATTGACAGGGTACATAAGCTCAATTGTTGTTTTTGTTTTTTTGGAAACGTACTGCGCCAAAGGGTAAACAAACGCTTACAAAAAAGAGAAAACATTCAATTTATAACGTATAAACATTTAGTGATAAAAAATCACTATTAAAGAACAATGAAATTATTCAAATATTTATAATAATATGTTGTTAAGATGTTAAATAATGCGAAGGACAGCTCAACAGAAAAAAAATACGTATAAAAACCATCAATCAAACATGCACTTGTGAATTGGTCAAGGTAATAAAAATTACATTACGAAAGGTATACATTATACATATTATTACAGTTATTTGTACAATAAACTAACGAGGATTATGAATTAAAATCATTTTGAGCTATCCGCAGTTGATAAAAACGTGATTCTAAGTCAGCAACATATGTCTTTTGTTTTGGAACTTCCGAACGTGTTTAATAAATTTTGTTTTTTGATACTAAAAAGCCGATACTTTTGTTATTGAATAATCGACGCAGTTGATATCGTTTTTTATTGTTTGATTTTGTAGAATCGTTATATCGTCTTGTTTTGAATTTTAGCAGTAAAACGTCGTCAGAAAGTTATTATTTGGGGGTTCGATACGGATATCTGACGTAAGTTTAAGAAAGAATAATCTCAGAAATTGAATATATGCGTAATATTGACGTAAAGTAGTGGGTTTTTAGAGAGAATTGTTCCCAAAATTTTTTATAAAATAAGAAAAAAAATATACCTACTTGAATTTTTTCTTTCAGCACTAGTTTTTATAACCAGCTGGTTTAAAAAGTGAATAATATTCAGAGTCAATTATTTTGCCTTTCTGAAGAAAATCAATAAAAAAATTACATTTGCATTAAATAAAACTGATGTCTAACTTTTGCTAACTTTGGAGCTGATCAACCAGCTTTAGTCAACAACTGGAATGGTTCTTGTTGCAATTTAGAATCATGTAGGTAGATCCAAGACTCATCCATAGTAAGAAACGACGCACAAAATCGGTGGTACTTTGTTTAAGTTATCCAAATTCCATACACCAATTTATTTTTTCTAATTTTGACATATAAAGTGACAATTTATAAAACTCGTTGACGTTATGAAACTCTTACTTTTCGTAACCAGTTACGAAAAGTGAAATATTTCCTAACTGGTGATGAAATAATACATTATGCAATGAGCACAAAATGATGCCCATTTCGCACGAGTATGAAATTTGCAACACGTGCCATTTTGTTGCGAATTATAATTTGTTTACGTCAGGATTCTCGTTCGGCGTTGGAGTTAGGTACCAAGTTGATAGACCTGAATAGTCTGATATTATTTGTTGGATTCTTCGTTTTCCTGTTTGTTATTTATTGTGTGTCGTAGAAAAAATTCAGAATACAACTAATTTTGAAAGTGTGGAAAAATATCTTATTTTATGAAACGAGATTTAGTAGCCAAAGAAACCGGGGAAATTCCATCATTAAATATTTTATATTTTTTAAGATATAATAAAATGAGAAACGATAAATTGCAACTGATCACGTTTTCGGGTATCCGGTATTTTTTTCCATAAATAAAAAAACAAATGTGAAACAACAATGTATTTTTCCTTGTTTTTTCTTCATAAAAACATACCTTAGCCACACAACCAGTTTTAACGCAAAATATCATCATCAGACGAAAACAAATTAAATTCCTATCACGTTTATTGTTTTCCAAAATGCATGAAAAATCGTTTTAGATTCCGAATTTGAAATTAACACATCAATTTTACGCTGAAAATCAATCGTCGTTACGATTCAGAACATTCCACGTCAAAATACAAAAATCGTTGTTGCTACAAAACCAAACGTTGAATAATTATTCTTATATAGTGCTTGAAAAAATAATATTCGAAATATACATGAATGTGAAAGATTTATTAGACTTTTCAAACAATTAACAAGATTAACACAAGACAATGAATGGTGACTTAATTAAAAAGTGACACATCTAAACTAAACCCTGCAAATATCCTAAAATTCCTTCAAGGAATAGAACTACTAGTACTAGCCCTCGGGAACGAAGTGGAAAAATGGAGAAACAATGAATCTTCAACGTCTTCAGTGAGGCGCCTACCCAGCACTGTAGTGGTACGCGTCTGATGCGATTATTACAGTGAAGCAGAGTCCAAAGTCAAGTGCGGTTAGTACTTGGATAGGTGACCACCTGACCACCTGACCACTGGGATCACCGTCACCTGGAGGGAAGTAGCATATCACAGCTCGCAGACAATATGCCAATAAGCACGAGGTATGATGTGGATATACTGTCTTTCGGAGAAGAAATAAGACCAAGGTCCCGATTCCATTGATGTTGGGCTCAATAAAGAATCCTACCACTGATTGGATTACTAGCGGGCTCGGCAGAATTTCCAATTAGGGGTAGAGTACTCACGGAGTCGGTGATTAGCTTCAGTCGCTGAAATAGACTGACGTTGAATAACCGATTAAAAAAATTTTAAGGTCTTAGTGACTGTGGAACTAAAACATACATATTGAAAAAGTGATTGTTTTTTCTGGCTTCTTCGAAAAATATTTGATAACCTCAGTTCAGTGCTTCACGGTTTACGGTCTCCAAGCTAAAACACCAGTTGTACAGCCCCATTTTATGCAGGAGGTCTTTTACGAAGTGAGCAGTAATTTTGTTATTTTTAATAAAGCACCCTGTATGTTATTAACGTGGTGACGGTAGTTTCTAGTGTTATATTTCTAGATGTTGAAAAACCATATACAGTTGTCAGAACCAAACATGAGCCCCGGAAAATATGCGAACTAAAATAAGGTCATCGCAAGCAGCCAATCAAGAGCCAATGTTAACGATTGTCCATTAGTAATTGTTAAATATAATCGAAATAATATGACCGAGTGATTTCATCAACATACATCATTTTATTCATTCTGTATCAGTGTTGTCAATGCGAGGATGATTATCCGATTTTTAGACAATTTCACTAATTTAGATCCAATAGTTTTTCGAATATTTTGTAGAAGGGATATATAAAATGGCTATTGTTTTTGGGAATTTTTCATATTGACTGGGGTCGAGGACTTTATTTAGATAACCAATGTGTCCTTTTGGTGATTTTGACAAATTCTGATAATTTGAATAGTGAGTTCGGGTAATTTTCATTTTTGCATCGGCAACACTGGACTTCAACCAGTTCATATTTTGTTGCTTTCCATAAAAACTTGACCCTTGTTTTTCATGACATTAATACAGTCATGTAATTTGAAAATATAGACATTCAGGGCAAACGGTAGTTTTAGTTTTGGTCCAATATAAATTTTTTTATTAATATTTAGAGTTACATTTTTAGCAAGTTTGACTTTGTTTACATATCTCTTAACAGTTAACATTTATGGTATCGATATTTGGTTATCGATTCAAAATATCGAATTGTTACTACAAAAATGCAACTACAGCGACATGAACACGCCCACCAGGGCTCACGTTTGCTTCTGCCAACTGATAAAAACCATGATTGCACACGTCATAAGCAAGTCTACAGTACACTTGTTAAGTCAAATACGTGTGGTTTGACTGATCTAGTTCGTATTGGTTCGGATATCATCGTAACAGTCAGAAGCTAGCCTCCCGAGAGTGTTGTCATTTTCGGTATTTTTTACAGTATTAGCAAATGGACTGTTTGGCAACTGTGTTGAGCAACACGTGTTTCGAGAGAGATGTTTGTTGAATCTAGCCTCAGGGCACTGTTGTCAGATTCTAAAATAAGTATTGAAAACGGGGAATTAATTGTGGAATTAAAACAATTTAGATAAACGGGAAGTAAAATGAAGAATAATCAACAAAATATTTCTGGTGCCATGTGCTGGATGAATTTTTGAGGAGGCTCTGCCTCCTTAGCCTCCTTCGAGGAGCCACCACTGCCCCCTCACTTGGAAACAGACAACCTGGGACATGCCACAATACGGTATGATGGAAAAGTATACTTTTCAAAGAAATTCGTCACGGAATGGGTTCCGAATACCATTACTAGACTTGGGAAAAATGCCATTCAATGTTATACAGACGGGTCAACACTATTAGAAGCAGCTGAGATAGGAGTGTACGGACCAGGAACCAAACACTCCGAATGCTTTCGGAAAAACCCCAAGTACGTTTCGAGCGGAAATAATGTGCCCAGTTCAATATTGATGAAGCATATAAAAGGCAAGGGATTATTATAATGTGTGATCATGGCATGGGAATTATTATGCAAACTCATTGAGCTAGGCAAGAACAATATAGTCACCTTACTGTGGATCCCAGGACACACTAGTATGAAAGGAAATACAAGAAGAACTATCAAAGTGAGGGACTGACCCTTTAGCGGTATCTGCTCGATTGTAATATTTGAAGAAATAGCCGAAAAAAAAAGATCTAACCATTGGAAAGATCTAGTAGTGTTTGACCACCTCTGAAGCGCGAAAAAATGTATCTCCTAATTTTTATAGAACCCAGAATACTACTATGTGATGCAGTTATAGCTTAAACATATTTTTTCTCAAGCCGAAATTAATTAATAATAAAACTCACAAAAATATTGTAACAAATAAATATCATTTAATTGATTAACATTTATGTTGATAGTTTTGATGTTAATATCGCTTGTTAATGGTTTGGGTAATTATAATGGTATTAGAGGTATCGAATAAACAGAATTATCGACTTTTGGAACCTTCCATAAAACGGAATCCCTGTTTAAATCACAATTATAAATATAATTAATCTTTTTGTTTTGATATTATTTCGACACTGGGTTTTTGTTTAAACTTATTATTTTATTAGACCACAGGTTAAAATCTATTTCGGATATTGATCTTTTATTCAAAGAATAGCCGGCTTCTCTTGAAAAATAACTGACTGGAAACTGGAGCATTATTGTAATATTTATTGGAACTTTAGTTCTTTACGTCAGGTTAGGTTTGAGCGACCGAGAGTCGCGACGCATAATATCTGACCGTTACGTTACGTAACGTTGCTTCGTTATGTGCCGCATTTGCGTGCGTGTGCTCTCTCCTGAGTCTCTCTCTCGTTTAGGAAGCAGCGATTCATATGCTTCGGCCGGTAATCGAACCCGGGCCGCCCGCGTGGAAGGTGAGCATTCTACCACTGAACCACCGATGCTACATTGAAATTCTATGCAAAGCTGGTATTCGCAGTGCTGGTGATCTACTTGAATTTTTCGGATCAATTTTTACTATTATTTCCATAATTTTTTTTGCGCGATTGATCTTTTTTGTTTGTTTACAGCATCTGTTGTCAGGACGGTAGGTTGTGTTTACTGGTTTCTAAGTTTAACACGTCGGTAAGTGATTTACTTACCGTTCAGACGTCGAAAAGTGATAAATAGCATAAAAACAAATTCACCAAAATGCAAAATATATTTTAAACTGATCGAGAAGTATAAATGTCACTTTTGACATTTCGTTCATTTCGAAGAAATTTAAATTATTTTATTCGGAATTTATTTCAATACGATCGCGCAAAAAATGGTGTAAGCATCTCGAACGTTAAGAGCCTCCGCACACGGGTCGTTTGGCATTCGATGTGGATGCGTCTCGAAGTCGAAACGTTTTTCCCTCCATTCCACTTCGTAGGTAATGTAACGTAGGTCCACCAACGGGTCGATTTGCGGTCGATCGGTAGTCGAATTGATTGCGTCTGGATCGTCAGTCGAACCCTGCGAGCTGCTGAGAACGGGAAAGTTCGAGTGTGACGATAGTTTCGCTTGCAATATGGATGTAAGTACTTGGATTTAATTAAAAAATGGAATTTCTCCAGTGATTGAATTACTTTTTCTTGTAACTTGTAACACTCTTTTGAAATTCTATAGAATGCTAAAATTTTTTTATCACTTTACTGTAATTATTTTGCAGCAACAAACAACCGACCATGAAAATTCCGCTCTATGTACGGATGTATCCATAATCTCCGTTTCCTTTTTTTTATCCGACGGTACATATGAAAAATAACAGCGTCCTCTTCATCACTTGAACCACTCATTATAAAAAAGGACTGAACTTGTTGGGAGACATACGCCCCGTGTACGGTTAACCTGCGATTGCATCGCATAGTTCGTATGTGACGTTCATTCCGCTTCGACTTCGAGACGGATTCGCTTCGAGTGCTAATCGACCCGTGTGCGGAGGCTCTAAGGATAATTACAACGTTTGCGTGTGGATTCCTCTCGTAAAAATGGACAAAATGATACGAGGATTAAGGGGTCTAGCACATTTACTTTTCGAAATACAAGGTGTTGAAATTTTGAAAACTTGAATGTTTTAATTCGATAACTTTAAAATGGATGGATAAATTGATTTGACATTTGGCAGCTTGTTTTTAAATGTAAAAGGGCATATTTTAATAGAAATAGTAGTTTGTGCAACCAGTGTGGCCATATCGCACGGGGACGAAGTTTGAGCACGACGCCGTAGGCGGAGTGCTCAATCGTTCAAGTGCGATATGGACAATCCACACGAGTCGAACAGCATATTTTTTATACGACCCACTTAAGAAAAAATCTAGAAAATAAAAATTTCTATAAACTGTAATATAACTTCAAATAAAAAATTTAACAATTCAATTTTATGTTTCCACTAATTTTTTTGTGGTATACGTACAGTTCTTGAATGTCCAATTTGTATAATGCTACGGTTTCCCTTTTTAAATATACGATGCTGTTATAAGTAGATGTACTGTACCATTATCTATAATAATGAATATTCTGCTAAATATTTCAAACGTCTACCTGTTGTCGTTATTAATATCAAGCAGAATAATTATTTAAAAATAAAATTAGCAATTAAATAAAACTTCTTCACGGAGAATCGAAACTGGGTCTACCGCGTGAGAGTCTGGTATAACTAAGTATAACACGCACTTGTATCATAAATAACTATTGTGCCAATCAACTTGATAAGATTTTTATTTTTATTTATAATTAAGACTACTGTATATTTTTTTAAATGAAGTTTCATCCAGAGTAAAATAAATTCTTATAGTAATATGTGTATTTATTCATTGATTCAAAAAATTTTTACTTAAAAGGAAATAAAGTATGTCCCGCGACACGTTTTACATTTTTTTTTAGATTTTTCCGAAAACATTCCATAATCCGAACATCTTACAACAATTAGTTCGGATTACGGAGATTGCACTGTAATTATAATGCCGATTTCTAAAACTGGGGAGGGGGGGTAAATTCGCCGATTTAAAAAATTTTTTCTGCCTGTAGGTAGCGCTATTTTTTGACGGCACAGAGTTTAGGAGCATTCTTTTTCCATTTCCTCTTTAATGAGAATAGTGCCGTCATGTATAAAGTAATCGAAAAGTACCCCCTTTTTTTCTACACTTCAACTCACCTGTGTACTCACCTGTACCGCGGAAATTTGACGGCATAGTGCCTAAACTTTGTTTCTCGAACAGTACTTCAAGATTATATGTGATTCGTAGTGTAAAAAATCACCCCCTGAAAATTTGCTCGGGCTTGTAGTCTATATTCTCTGATCGTTTCTGATTGCGATTGGAACATAGGTACCTAATGTAGCTTTCTAACGGCAAAATAATTTTTGAAATTGGTCCAGTAGTTTATTTTTAAGTTTATTCGTTGCATACAAAAATACAAATATTTCCTCTTCATAATATTAGTATAGATAGAGGAAAAATGGATATTTCTTATTCTTTGGATGCATTTATTCATTACAACTCTTCGCAATTGTAGAGAGATAAAAAAGTGTATCGGATTTTATAGTCAGTGTGTAATTAGGAAAAACCAAAAGGCTTTATTAGGAACGAATTCGACGCAAACGTAATAAAACAGTTTGATGACTAATATCAAAAAAATTACATATCACTTCAATAACGACTTACGTATTTTAAATCAAACAGTATGTTGTTTACCTACTTATAACCATACTAGTTGAAGAAAAATCGGCAATTCAGTGGTCGTGTAGAAATTAATCTATATTTAGTGCTAATGCGTCTGAATATCTACAATGTATATTTTGTACTGCGTTGTTTATTAATTTTTCAATTTTATTAATTAACGTTCTTTATTATGACTTATGATTTGTTACAGCAACATTCTTTAAAATCTTTTTCCGGAACAATGTCCTTTAGATATTTTTTGTGCTCCAAACTTCCAGCTGGCGAATGTCAATTCAGAAACTGACACAAAAGACTTTATACAGCTAGTGCGAAAACAGACTTAAAAACAAAGGCAGTTTATAATAGATTCAGTTCAAGTGCCTGTGCTGTTGAGAACAACTCAAACGAATGAATGACTGAGTGACAATTAGCTTTCACTCGCGTCAAATGTGAACGATTAACCTAACCTACACATAGATTCAAAAGTTTTGCATCACCTTCTTCGGATGTGAAGGAATATTTTTGCGCTAACAATTTTTTGTTGGCTTGTTTATCAATGTTTACCATTTCAATATGTTCCATATTTTTTGCAATATATAGATGTTTACAGTTTTTTTTGTAAGATAACATTTTTAGTGCGATCATTTTAACATTCTAGGCATTTGATTTTTACGATTTTAAGTGCAAACATGAATCGTCAAGTCATAAGTGAGATTGACCGTGCAAGAATAGTGGCTTAAGTTTGAGAAGGTCATACTCAAAGGTTCGTGGCAAACAGAGTTGGCGTTTGGCAAAGCGATTTGTCTCGTGTATGGAACCGGTATCTCCAGACCAATTCTCTTCGTGATAGACCTAGAAGCGGTAGAAGGCGTGTTACTAATCAGCGGCAGAACCGCTGTATCCACTCAACTATCCGAAGAAACCCGACCATGGCAATACCAGCACTCCAAAGAGATATGAGACAGGCGTTGGGAGTTCAAGTATCGATCTCGACATTACGAAGACGAATACTTGCGACAGGTTTGAGGTGTCGTCGACCAATAAGAGTGCCCAGAATACAACCTGAGCTCAGAGTTCGCTGACTACAGTGGGCTCAAGAACACGCGGCATTGCCTGAAGAATTTTGGAATTCGGTGTTTTTTTCCTACGAGACAAGGATTTGTTTGGTACAAGATAGCCATCGAATACGTGTGTGGCGGGATCCAACGAGAGTTGCTCAGCTTGCCCATGCTCGCCCCGTGCCACCCTTCAGAGAAGGAAGTGCTATGTTTTGGGCTGATATCATGTTAAATGATCGCACAGAATTAATTCATGTGGAGGGAACGATGACTGGTTATAGGTATCTCAGAGAGATTCTACATCCTCACGTGAGACTATGGCGCGCAGCTGTTGGCAAATACTTGGTTTTTATGGACGATAACGCCCAACCTCATCAGACCAGAGCTGTGAATGAGTATCTTGAAACTGAAGGGATCAATCGTTTGAACTGGCCTGC
>CAJUYI010001735.1:0-21984 GCA_910591695.1 Galerucella pusilla
TTTTCTTTTTATAGACAATGTCTATACCTACAAAACACAAAACATTTGAAATTACACGAAGTGAGAGAGAAAGTTCCATACTAAAATATTTTTATTTACAAATTTAATTTTCATTTAGTTTAATAGCCACCACAAATTTCAGTAAAGTGTTTCTGTTTAACAGTTTAAACAATGAACCTCGCCCTGTGGGTAAACTCCGCTATAAAATATTAATTATGTTGATCTGAATTTATTAACAATGAAAACGGCACCGAATGCTTTCACTAAATTTTTAAAAATGTATATTTGAATAGGTATTTTTTATACATATAGGGGAAAGCAGGTGAATATCGACCCGCGCTAAGGTAATATTTTAATGAAGGGTAACCGAAACGTCTTACTGGAACACTATTAACACGACGTATAGGTACCCAATATGCACCCCAATATGTTTACGTATTTCATTGTATCTTAAATATCTTAAATAGAGTTAAGGCAATTGACGCCTGGTTTTTCGTTTGTTTAAATTTTTATCCATTGAGATCCCAACTTCATTTTTTTTCTTTTTTTTTAATGAGCCGTCCCTTCGCCGGCACCACCTCAGCCTCCTGGGATTATTGTGGATACTTCTAGTGTTTTATTCAGCTATTCAGCCAATCCGTTCCCTGTATTACCTCAAACAGGTTCTTTGCTGGTTGGTTGTAGAAGTCTTCTGGAGTCATTTGGGTCTTCCATACAGTTTCTGCCTCCTGTGGTCCAGCGTCTCACAGATCCATAGTTTATACAGAGCTGTTTCGGTATCCTTTTTGCATATTCTGCATGTAAGGACTCCTTTATACAGCCCTATTTTGTTCAGGTGCTCTTTATGGAAAAGTGTCCCGTAAGTAGCCTCGTTATGGTGCGTAGTTTGTTCCTGCTCATTGAGAGCAGTTCTTTCGCTACTTTTTCTGATGGTTCTTTTATGAATTTCTTCCCATGTGTTTGCCTGGGCGTATTCTTCCAGTGTTTATTGTGTTGTTCTTTCACCCACCCTTTTAACCATGACCTAGTTAAGAATCTGGAGATACCTACAGCTGGTTCGTGTCCGTTCATCAGAGTTGATGATCCTGCTCTTGCGAGTTCGTCAGCTTCTTAATTGCCAGCGATTCCTTTGTGACCTGGGACCCATTCCAGTGTTACACTTTTCCGAGTCGCCAGTCTTCGCCGAGATGTTACCATAGAGCTCTGAAGTGCTTTAAGGGCAGCTTGACTGTCACTGTTGATCCTAGTATGCCTGTTATTGTAGGCTCTCATGTTATTTGCCCTTGCACAGTCAAGTATTGCATAGACCTCTGCTTGAAATACCGTGGCGTCTTTCCCAAGCGAGACGACTCCTTCATATTTGCTCGACTTGCTGTATATGCCCTCTCCGGTGCCGAGCTCATTCTTTGATCCGTCTGTGTACCAGATCAGTTCATTCTTTACTGAGTGGTGGTGCGTTCTGTTCCTTAAGCTCCTTTCGATATTTGATGACAATCTCGAAGTTCTTGCGAAATATATATCTGGTGGTCATGTCGAATGTCGGCATTTGGAAGATGTCGTCATCCACGTGCCGTATTTTTGTGTGTCCTCTCCCATGTGCCACGTCATGGTCTGATGATTTTTCCAGTCGGGTTAGAGCTGCCCTTGCTTCGCACATTATGATTGTGTTATTTCCTTTTAGTTTTTTGTAGACTTTGTTCTATATTTTAAGTAAAATATGTTAGCAAGTTTGGATCTTTGAGCGAGTGCTTTTTTACACTTTTAAATTATTATAGTATCCATCTGATACACACTAGTACACCAATTTACCGAAACCAATTAATTTTTGTTCTCGATTTATATTTATATCCATCTTTCTGAACGTTGTCGGGGTATAACGTTACTTGGAAACGTTTTATTGATGTCGAGAGTTTTTTAACTGAGTTTATTCAGGAGGATTTCAGCTATAACTATTCTAAAACATTGCCGTTGTGAGTGCGAGCTTCACGTTTGTAAAAATCACTCAAACCATACGAGATTATGTCAAGCATTTTATTATTTTCAAACAATATAATACCTTATACAATGATAATGCGGAAAAGGTGATGGTAAATGTTTAAATTAAATTAATTTTCGAAAATATGTATTCCAAAATTTTGTAAAATCTCTTAAAATACAATTTTCGGTGAACTATTTATTTTATTCATGCAAAATCTACTCAAGTTTCAGATTCTGTAATAATAAACAAAATAAAAAAATCTATTATTGTGCTTTCTCCGTGGAATGTCTGTAAGTAGTATCGTCAAAGTCGTACTTGGGATTCTTAGTGGTACCGTGAAGCGTTGGGAGGTCAAGGTAAAGAAGACCGTAGGTAATATGTGTGTGTTGTATTTAATTACTGGATATTTGTCTTTTTCTTCAAATCTTACCCCACCATTCTATATATACACGGAAGGTAAACCGTTTCAATTTCAGTTGATAATCGAAAGTGTTTAAGTGGTGCTTAAATTTTTAATTACCAAAGTTTTGAAAATTAAAAAACAAGGTGAATATTTTGAATATTATTTTAGCGTGTATTTTTAATTTTTTTAAGCTGTTAGAGTTCATAAGATTGTGTGAATGGAAATCATGCATAAGTATATTAGAACTATTTTATTATCAATAACTATTCGTAATATTTCATGATTTTTGCGATCAAATTGTGGGTTGTTTTGGAAAAAGGCTTTATCTGGTAGAGTTTGTTCACGATGTCGTTCTTTGAATTCAATAATATTGCTTTAAAATTGACTAATAATATTTTCTTCCTTTTAGGTGTGGATATTATTCTGAATGCTAAGTCTAATTTGCTTTTACTGCGAAAAATAGTCATTCAGACAACCTCTGACAACCTCTTTAACTCGGTGTAATTATTGATCTCAATGTTTCATACCTCTAAAAAAATCTTTCTATTTTTTCTTAACATTTCCAAACAACACTTTAAATCAATAACAAATTTTTATGTTTGGCCATCAGTGATATCTGATATTTTAATTCCTTTTCTATCAAGCATTTCATTTCCTGCTATTCCAGAGTATCCTGGAATATTTAGGGGGAGGGCGATATTGCTCTTAGTTCATTGAGATTTCCTCAGTGTTTTAATCGCTACTTGACATTCCGACCTGATGATAATCCTTTGCCTTCTATATCTTTTATCAATGTTGAACTAAACATACTTTTTTATAGCATAAATTATTTCCATTTGAAAGATGTTCGGGTTTTTACAGGCGCTCCGAGTGTTTATTAGTTCCTGTCCTTCTAACGCTTGGAGCGATCTGTGTACCATTTAATGCCATTCTTTCCTTGTCTTGTAATGATTTTGTGATCCCATTTTATCGTGTTACAGTATTCCGTATTGAAATTTTTGAAAGAGTTGGTGCCCCACGTTGGGCGCCAATAAAACAAAGACTCACGGCGTTGCGCGTTAATAGAAAATTGAAAAATGAATAGTTAGGGTTCTTGCCAAACTGAATTTAAATTTGGAGACAACCATCTGATCGAAGGTAGTTAATCATCAGAGTAAAAAACATTAAAGGCGCTACTAATCTTATTTCTTCAAGCAAGTTAAAAAAAAATTCAAATCATAAAATCAGCTAGAATTTTACTGTTATTTGTAATTTTTTTTATTATATACATATTTTGAAACTAGAATGTTTAACACACGGAAACTTTACCATAACTTCAGTGTAGTATTAGTTAGTTAGTATTTCTTAATAGGCAGATAGCCGCATTTGAAAGTTGGCTGATTTTCAAATTTGAATTTTTTCTAATTTTGTTTAAGGAAATAAATTTTGTGGCACCTTTATTTTTTTCCTCTGATTAATTTAATATTTTGTATTGAAAATTTTTAAAAAGTTTTACTTCTTCATACCACACTGTGGCATGTCCAAGCATTTCTGATTTTTAAAAGGTTAGGAAAGGAAGGTGACTCAAAAAAAGGTCATTACATAGGTACCTATTGTACTATTAAACTATCACTTACTTACTTCCATAAAAAAAAAATTTACACAAATCTTCCATGTTTCCAATTTATCACGTAATTGTAGTTGGTCACCATTTTCAAGATAATTCTTTACTATTCAAATTTAATGTTCAAAGTTATATACCAATTTGAAGAGTTAAAATTGATATTTTTGCTGAAACTGTCAAGGTTATTTTTGATGGATTAAGCTGCAGTTAAATTTATTAGCAATTTATATGGACGTGTAATTTTCTATGAAGGATGAATATCTGAGTTTTTAAAGCGTTCTTAACAACTTGTAATTTGAAGATTTCATTTATATTTAAAACATATGAATGCTCAATAAATTCAATAGCAATTAATAAATAGGTATTTTATTTATACAGCTATTCAAAAGTCCCCCCCCTCGTATCTTTTGAACGGCTACACTTACATCAATAAAATTTGGATGGTGAAAATAAACTTCTCTACGAATGGTAACAGGTGACGTAATAGTAATAGATGACGTCACAGTGCCACTCTGGCCAATAATTTTAAATGGGACCTGATGGCAAGTGATATCTCGTTTGAAAGGCATTGACATTGGCTACATAGCCATATTAATTTTGTTTGGGTTTAAACTAATTTTATTTATTTATTTATTTACGGTTTTACCATTTTTACAACATAAAGTTCATTCAGTATAAAGAGTTCATACATAAATGAGTAATATATAAGAAAAAAAAATTATTACAAATTATTAATTTAATTTGCTTAAATATTTAGAAGCTTACCTGATTTCTTAAATGTTGATGTAGATATTCCAAATAAATCCAGACTACCAGCATGTTTATTGGCAGATTTTAAAATTCTTGTGATTGGTTCATTTTGCCCATAATTGGTGGTATGAAATGGAATATTAAATATTTCAGTATTACGAGTTCTTCTAGTATTAGTATGTATTAAAACATATTAAACGTAATACCTCTGGAATTTGAACACTACCATTTAAAAACTTATGGAGAAAACACAAATCTGCTTCTAACCTTCTATGGTGTAGGGTAGAGATATTAAGTATTGAAAGCATGTCATCATATGTGTATTGTTGCCTATTGAAGCCCATTTTGTATGCACATACTCTCAAAAATTTATGTTGTACTTTCTCAATTTTGACGGATAAATTAAATAAATACCAAAATTATTTCACATTTAAATATTGAAGATTTTTCAGTCCGCCACTGGTTAGTTGTCAAAATTTTACGTTTCTAATTTAATAGTATTTGTTGCTTTGCAAAGTTTTTCTAAATAGCTTAAATATTTAATTTTATTATTGTTTAACGAGACGTTTAAGAGTACGTACTCAAGCCGACAAAGTAGCAGCTATCTCAATAATTGGTGAATCTAGAAAGAATATCCATGAAGCGAAACGTTTATTTAATGAGAGATACCCAGATCGCCCTATCTCGAGAACATATTTGAGGGAGCTTCTTCACAAGTTTGAAGCAACAGGTAGTGTTCAAGATGCCAAACGATCTGGTTGACCAACATTTGGTGATGATAGAAAAATTGATATAGTTGCTGAAATGGTAGTAAACCCTACTTCCTCTTCAACTAAAGTTGCGTCTATCTGTGAAGTAAGTAAAAGTACAGTACAGAGAGTGTTGGCTAAAAATAAATTTCATCCATACAAGTTAAAAATGGTGCACCACCTTTCGGATGACGACCCCGACAGAAGACTCGAATTCTGTGAATTTATGACAAATAAAATTAGTCATATAGTGAATACACAAAATGTAAGGTATTGGAGTGACACAAATCCTCACACCTTTCGTGAACAACATACCCAATTTCCAGAAAAAGTCAATGTTTGGGCAGGAATTTTGGGAAACCACATATTTGGTCCTGTTTTCCTAAATTTAAATTTAAGCGGTGAAGTGTATCTGGAGATGTTACAAAATGCAATTGAGCCGTTAATTCTTTAAATTCTGGAAGATAATCCAGATGAATTCGGCCATCTGGAAATAAAATTTCAACAAGATGGTGCTCCTGCACATTATTATGGTGCAATAAGACGTTACCTGGATGAAGAATATCGAGGTAGATGGATCGGCCGGCGAGGTCCTATAGAATGGCCACCTTGGTCACCAGATCTGACACCATTAGATTTTGTTCTATGGGGGCACTTAAAATCCAAGGTTTATATTTCGGCACCAGATAGCATTGGCGTTTTGAAAGAAAGAATTATTGAAGAATGCAATGCAATTTCAGCTAACACATTCGAACGAGTACAACAAGAGTTCACTAATAGGATGTATCACTTTCAGGAAGTAGACGGAGCACATTTCGAACACTTGCTATAAGAATCCATTGTTGATGTTTGATTAATTAAATTTCAAAACATAATTTCAATAATTTTGGTATTTATTTAATTTATCCGTTAAAATTAGTTTAAACCCAAACAAAATTAATATGGCTATGTAGCCAATGTCAATGCCTTTCAAACGAGATATCACTTGCCATAAGGTCCTATTTAAAATTATTGGCCATAGTGGCACTGTGACGTCATCTATTACTATTACGTCACCTGTTACCATTCGTAGAGAAGTTTACAACACTTTATTTTCACCCTCCAAATTTTATTAATGTAAGTGTAGCCGTTCAAAAGATACGAGGGGGGGAAGGGACTTTTGAATAGCACTGTATAAATTATTAAATTGTACAAAAAGAGAAATTGTAAACATTGATTTTTAGTGTTTAATTTTAATTGTACGTGAAGCTACTATATTTTAGATACGATTTGGTATATAACCACAATGAAATGTGTTCTTTCATAGGCGTGCCTACAGGGGGGGCGGGGTGGTCTGTATACAGGTGAGCTGTATACAGGATGTCAATTTGAAAACTTAAGAATGAACTATATTTCATGACAATTCAATTCATGTATAAAAAATCGCATATGCCACAGTGCAATTGTCACTTTGACAGCGGCAAACGTTAGCTTCAACTTTTACAGCGACAATCCCATTCATGTATAATAATTCCCATTTGTGATTACAAAAATCGTAGTTTGCTGTCGGCTAAATAGGAAGGAAGAGAGTTTGCAAGTGGATAAAAATATCGGATAAATTACGTTACCGTAGCAACCCTAGCATTTAGGTACTGTCTGTTTACCAAGCAATGCACGTCAATTTGACAATTATAAATGTCAAAAACAGAATGAATTAAACAGCATATAACAATTCCAAAAAGTATGTCGAGATTTGGAAATATTTGCAAGGCAGAAATAGTAAGGGAGATTGAAAAATCAACTCCAGAAAATACCAAGAAAACTCATTCCTCCATATGGAATCAATTTAATTTAATTTAGTTTAATTGAATTGAGTTTTTTATTCATGGGATTGTCTTACCAAATACCACGCGAGCTCAGATTTAGCAGGATATTTTTTCCGGTGGTTTTCTCATGCTTACTTTCATTGGCAATTTAACTCGATCTGTTCAGGCAAAATCACTCGAGCTACGCTCTCATGATTTTGCCAGAACAGCTCTCGTTAAATTGCCAATGAAAGTAAGTATTCGAAAACAACCACAAAAAATATCCGGCTAAATCTGAGCTCTTGTGGTATTACCCCCGACAAATACACTAGTGGTTTTTTTCACTTATTCATTTGTTCATCAATATCACTGTTCCTAGTATGAATTTCAATAATTGCGTTTTTAATAATTGTACATTAAAATAAAAATGTGTTTATTTTTAATGTTTCATAAATAAGTTTGCATTGATATGTTTCCAAATTTCTCATTCATTAAATTGTCCTGCCGAATTACACTCGAGGTTTGTATTGATATTGGGTAAATTTGGGTTGTTTAATGAGAAACTGTTTCCTAACAATTTGACAAGAATAACTGTCAACCTAAAAACAAACACTCCACCTTCGGTGTCGTGTTTTTAATAGTTGACAGTTATTCTCGTCAAATTCATTCACTTCTTAACCTCAAATTACTTCTCTCGGTTTTTAACTACACTAAGGGCGAGTTGTACCAACAAGGTTTAAGACATAACTGATGATTTAAGCAAAATGGGTGTTGTACCAGACTGGATCAGTGGGTAACCAGAGTTTTGCCAACGGGTTTGTTAACCGCCCAAAAATGATTGGTTAAAATAATAATCCTAGTTTTCTAACCTAAAAACTTTGTTCAACTGTCAGTGGATTCTGTAAATTTTTTATTTTTACCAAATATAATTAATGGAATATCCCGATATACTGAATTTTAATGATGACGAAGATTTTAATGAACTTGTAAATTTACAAGTATATCCGAGAAGCCCACAAAACTTTCGGCGACGAACTAACCATTTTACAGAATGGAATGACCAGGAAATTTTGGATAGATTTAGACATCGTCAACTTGAGAGCACAGGCCAGTGACTTGTTTCCCTAAAAGTTCCTTCAGTTCCACATCAATATCATTGGCAGGAGATGGAACATATTCTCCGCCACCTGTGCCGAGTCTCTGCAGTTTCTCTTCCGCGAAAGCTTTTTTGGATTTTTTTTTCATGTTTGTGAATTTGTTTTTTAGGATGCCGAAGTCCCTGTAGCGATCGCAGATGTATTAAAATTAAGAGCGACTTTTTTCCAGGCCTCCATTTTCTCGTCATTACTGACTGCGTCAGTCCTTTTATTTTCAATAAGGCTCCACTGTTGCTTGACGCAATCCAAGAGGAGGCGTTCTTCTTTGGCCGTGAAGTTTTCTGACCTTTTTTATTTTTATTCATTTTTAATCAAATAAAATAATATGCAAAAATAACAAACACTTCAGGAACTGAGAAGGTAAACTGAGACTGGGGGTTAGAATCGCATTAAAAATTCTCCTTTTATATTTGTCATTGGCAAAACGTAAGTAATTCACTCCACAGTAGTTCATTACTCTAGCATTCACTGATACCAACCTTTCAAAATGATTCATTAACAAAACTGCACGAAAACACCACTGGTACAACACGTACCGGTTTAAACTTTTGTTAAATTTAACCCTATGTTTAGATAAACCAGGTTTAGTCGACTGTTGGTACAACTCGCCCCTTAGCGACACCTAAACTCGGTTTAATGATGACTGATGTAATTGTTGATAATAAATACCGAGTTTAAGTGTTTGATACAACTCGCCCTTAGAGAAAAGAAATTATTGATGTCAATTGAGATATCAAAAGAGTAATAATTGTTGAAAATGCATAGGCATGCGCTGACTATTTTATTAGGGGGGGCCAAATGTCAAATCGGAATCTTTTGATGAAAGAACAAACAGCCTCCGCCGTCGAAACGTTACTTGTGCATATAGCCGCACTTCAATATCTCGCAATTCATTATAAGAATAAAAAACTGCTTCCTCGTATCATTGAAAGAACGATAAAAGTTTTAAAACTATAACATTTTCTTAATAGATTGATATTTTGAGGAATAGGAGTATACCGATTAGGGTGGGCCATGTCGTTTTACAAAAGTAGCGCTAATGTTAGTTTTGCGTTCATTTATGCCGCATACGTGGCCTATGTGGCGCCCTTTACAAAATATATCGAAATAGGATAAAATTATGATTTATCACATCAAAACACCCCCAACCTTCAAATTCTGTGCATATACGTCAAAAAGCGTTAAAGTTATTGTAAAAAACGATAATTAAAATTTCATGTTCAACACCCTGTATCTCTCTTAATATCAACATTTTATTAAGGCTAGTTGGTTTAAATCGCAATATTTTGAAGTGAAGATTGTACTGCACTTCTATGTACAATTACTTAAGGACCACCTTGTATACATCTGCATTTATAACAAATTATTTATTCCTTGGTTCTTATTTACAGGCAATGATTATATATGCAGCATTGGTAGTTGCCTTCTTAGGTATTTCGACAGCTCAACTTCAGAATCAAAGAATTTTAGAATCACCAGTTCCAGCACTTTGTGCACAAAGAATTATTCATGACAGAACTCCAGATGGTAAGTTTTTTCATAAGCTGAATGAAATTCAAGAATAGAAACCGACACATTTGTAAAAAATGATACAAATGGCTCGGTTGCAAGCAACACAAATTTTAGAACTTGAAAAAACCTAAGGGAATATGTACCTACTTTATCTTCAACTTGAAAAAAATATTTGTAAAAATCACTAAATTGTTTATTGAATATTGAGTTGTTTGTTGTTTGATATGTATCTTAAATATAGTGTTGATTCTGAAAATTTATAACGAAATAGATGTTAACAAGGCATGCGAAAGGATACTCTGGAGAATTAAGTAACCGAATCCGAGTTTAACGAAAAAGATCGAATGGAAAAAAAATATTTACTACACCTTGGAGGAATTAACAATGAAAACGCTTCGGTTTAATTATTTACGTTGAATCGTAGTCTCTTATTTTTGCTGCCTACCTACACATTTCGGTGTGAAAAATCGATCTTCATTTACTTACAGAATTATTTAGTGTGATACATTTTTTAGGAAAGGGATATTTCTTTAGCTGGAAGGACCAAAATACGAAAGGGGTGGAACAAGATTGGTTGAATACGAGAAATTATTGTAGGAAACGTTGCATGGATTTGGTTTCTTTGGAGACTAGTGCGGAAAATGAGTGGATAAAGAGGCGTATTGTAGAAGATAAGGTAAGCAGTATTTAGTTTACTATTAAGGGATGTAAGTAGTTTATTGCTCTACTAGTAAGTATCATTATATCCCGTGAAGTAGGTATATAAGATCTTTTCTCGTCCCCGCAGAATTTATGCTTGAATTTTTATCAATTTAATTCGATATAGAAAAATCAGCTAATGTCGTTCGTCTGTCGCTGCTACGTGTTTGACAGGGAAGATGTGAATAAATTCTTGTTTGAAGGCACCGATTATATAGTTTGTTCAGCCATCCTTTGCCGTTACGTCATACATTGTCCAGCTTGCTCTCTCATTCATGAAATGGATGAGACGGAATTATGACGTCATCAACGTATTTCTTATCTAAAGTCGACATACATTTTATCTGTTACTTTTGACAATTCAGTTGTCATATTTTGAAAACAATAGAGGAGTTCAATCTAAGGTCAGTGTGGCCAACAAAAAGTGGTTTTTCTGACAAGAATGACAGTTAATGTCTACACCTTAAAACAAGATTTTTGCATGTTTTTTATCATTGCGAACATCTATATTGCTTTACTTAAATAATGAATACACCCCCGAAGCGTAAATCTTGGAATTTAAAATGACTTTTTAGCTGAATATACAGCACATCGGTGGCCAAAAATTCCAGGAACTCTTGGCATGTCACCATTTCATTTCTATTATCTGTCACTAGTTATGTCAGAGGTCAGTGGAAAAAGTAATTAGAAGAATAGAGATACAACTAACTAGAAATGCTACAAAAATCTAATCGAAAATGGACATAAACAATTAAACGAATATCAACAAAAATAAATATAACTGACATTTGACATAACCAGTGACAGAATAACAGACATTAAATGGCGACATGGCAAGAGTTCCTGGAATTTTTGGCCACCGATGCGCTGTGTATTCAGCTAAAAAGTCATTTTAAATTAATTCCAAAATTTACGCTTCGGGGGTGTATTCATAATTTTAATAAAGCAATATAGATGTTCGCAATGATAAAAAACATGCAAAAATCTTATGTTTTAAGGGGTAGACATTAACTGTCATTCTTGTCAGAAAAACCACTTTTTGTTGGCCACACTGACCTTAGACTTAACTCCTCTATTCTTAACTATGGAGGGTAGAGGTAAGGAGAACCATCTCTGTGTTTGAAAAAGTGTCCGTAACAGCGCGTCCAATAAGGGTGGCGCTGCGGCACCTTAGGATACTTTTTAAAGAGAGCGCCAAAAGTGATTAGAAGAAGATAGAGAAATAAACAAGGTAAATAGTTGAAGTTTTGAATACGGGTATTTTACTAACTACTCTAGCTCTAGTCATGAAAATTTTCAAATATTCAAACTCAGCACACTTCACTCCGTCTACAATAGATATGTTCATAATAGATTTTTTGTACGCCAGCGCTACTCTGGCAGATACTTGAAGCTTTATTGTCAGTATACAGCTGGACACTTTTTCAACTCTCCCCCCATACAAGACGGTTCTCCTTACCTCTACCCTCCATATTCTTAACATATATTATGCCATTGATTATAATTTTGAGGTTAAGTGTAAAATAACATTCAACAAATATGACATAATGGCAAAGGATGGTTGAACAAACTTACTTGTATTTATTTAATGATGAAGGTGGTGATGGTAATGAAAATTACTGGAGCATTCTGTTCTAAGAGAACCCTGTCCGGGTGGTCCCATAAATCGATCTCTCGGCTATATATCAGAAACTGTTCATGTTATAACTCCCCTTTCCTTAGGAAAAGTGGACAAGAGAAATTGCTGGAAATTACTTTCAAGTTTCTAGGTTAACCGCTAGAGGGCGTAACCTGTGAAGAAAAATTTAAAAACCATTTTTTTGTGAAATATGCCCCATTACACCCAGTGGTAAATAAGAAAACTGAAAAAAGGCCTAAATTTCGCACAAATTTGTTTAATTACTTTTTATTCTATTTTTCCAAATAAAGGGTGGGGGAAAGTGTTTGTGGATAAATACCTATAACTTTGGTTTGAATCAACCGATTTTAACGAAATTAGTGTCAGTAGAAAGAGTGTAGATGAATTTATCACAACAATCGCATTTAGTTTTAATTGCCATAGGAAGAGGGTACTTTCGAATGAAAAAAATTAAAATTTGTTTTCATAAAAAATGTTTTATGGAAACACCTAATTATTGTGAATCATAATGGAACTGGATTAAATTCTCAACAAAACGGCGCAAACCGCATGTTGATAGCTTTTGTCGAACTCGAAATATAAATAAAAACGCATAAACATAAGTGAGTATAGTATTGACACCCTGTATTATAACTTAAAATTAAATATGGGGAAGAAAGATAATACAGATATCTTGGTCATTAAAACTTGTTGTCCAATTGAAAGTTCAAATTGTTTTTCACACAAATATGTAATTTAGCACGCTTTGACATCTGTTGCTTAAATTTCAGCTGTTGATATACTATTTATAGCATTTCTAACGCGCTGTTGCATGTCGTCTCGCGTGGTTGGTGAGTTTGGTACGCTAAATCTTTCAATCTTCCCCACAGATAAAAGTCCAGACATGTTAAGTCTGAAGATCTAGCTGGCCCTGAAAATATACTTACCCTTCCAATCCATCCATTTCAATAACTTAAATTCAAATAATCTCTAACTCGTCTGGAAAAGTGCGCAGGACACCCGTCATGCTATAATATCATGCCTCATGTTTGTAAGGAAATATCTTCCAATAAAACTGACAACCAATTATCCAGAAAATCCAAATATGTATCGCCATTTGAAATTCCAAGAAATATGAACCTGCGATCTTCCCGTCAACTATACCACACCAAACATTAGGACTCTATCTATCTTAAAGCTGCACTTCCTCTAGCCAGTGCGGATTTTCTTCAGACCAATGATGCTTATTATGCAGATTAACACCACCCGCACTATTAAGGGTAGCCTCGTCTGTCCACAAAATTTTCGACATGATATGCGGTTGTTCTTCTAGCAGATTTAGCAATTGATGGTTTCAGCTGACGCCGTACTGTGGTGGATCGTATTTTAGTGCCATCTAGCGTCACTTATCGAAAATAGGCCTGAGGTAGAAAAATAGGTAACTACTAAGAGTAATTAATGTGGCACCATCTTCATTTTAATCACTTAAAAATGTCAATGTTGCCATGTTTCAATTATAAACAAACTAGATATTTCAGTGTTCCTGTGGAAACCCGAGTGGAAAAGTTGTGTATTTTGTTTGTTTCAAGTTGAGAACATCATCTATTTATTGTTCGCCAATCGCCACACTTCTATTATGGAGAAAGATAAGTGAGTATCACAATACCAGCAATACCATGGTTTCAGTTTTCCAAAAGGTCCACGAGCTGGTAAAATTCTGACACTTACCTACTTATCTTTGCCCATAATAGAAGTGTGGCAAATAATAAATATTTGTTTTGAACTTAAAACAAATAAAGTACACAATTGTAAGAAACCTTTTTTTCTAGTATATATTATGTATAAACTTAATAATTTTAATATGTACACGAAAACATAATATTCATAATACCACAAACATATTTAAGGTGTGCGTCTTGGTTTTTTACAGGAACTCTCAAATATCTAGTTAGTTTATAATTGAAACATGGCAACATTGACATCACTGTGAGTTAAAAGTAGATAGCTGTATACTAATCACAGTTTCTGATTTCCCAGTTTTCTACCTTGTACCTACTTTCAATACGTGCCGCTAGATAGCACTACAATCGATCAACCGCAATATGGCGTCAAATAATACCATCAATTGCAGTAATCTGAGATTGAAGCAGCATTTAATTGGACATGAAGTCTTAATGATCGAGATTTATGCATACATATTTAATTTTAAGTTATAATACAGAGTGAGTCAATACTCTATACTTTCACTTTTGTTTATGCGTTTTTATTTATATCTTGTCATAATTGTCACTATTCCAAAAATGGAATAGCTCGTAAATATTCACAGTGACGATGAGAAGGTTTGTTATTTCAAAATAGTTCGATCCCACAAGACGAATTTTAAACCTCGCTTCTAAAAGCGATATCAAAAGGGGGAAGATCTGATTTGGGGCGACGACCCAGCACTGTAGTGGAATGCGTTTGAAGCGATAATTACAGTCAAACAATGTCGAACATGGTTAGTACTTGGATGGGTGACCATGCCAGGGAAAACCATCGGATAGGGCCCGTACAGCTTGCAGCGGACTAGCATATCACAGCTCGCAGGCATTATACCAATGAGCACGAGGAATAATTTAGATATGCCGTCTTTCGGAGGAGACGTAAAACCGAGGTCCCGAGTCCATGGATGTTGGGCTCGTTAAAGAACGTTACCACTGGTTGAAACAGTAGTGGCTTCGCCAAAATTTCCGGTTAGTGGTAGAGTGCTCCCGACGTCGGTGATTAGCCTCAGTCGCAGAAATAGACCGACGTTAAATAACAGAAATAACCTAGAATATTAACCTAACCTAGAGTTAACTCTAGATGGCTGATCCATCATCTAGAGTAAGTAAATAAACGATACTGAGTAAGTATGTGAACGCACCCTAAGATAGTAATAATCCCCCAAGCCTTCAAGTAATTGGCGACTACACTGTTAGTACATTATTTTTTGTATTTTCAATAGTTTTTTAAGCACATGCCAAATAATGTTCATTTTTTTGAATCTTGAGCTAAATATTATTGTAATTTTCGTGGGGATCCGTAATTTTTTTTGGAAATTAATACAACCCATGTTACTGTTGATAATGTAGCTTTCTATTGGTGGAATATTTTTGAAATAAGTTAAGTAGTTTTTTAGTTAATCGCCTTTAGACAAAAGCGGATTTAATGATTAGCATTGGCACCGGTAAAATGTTGGTTAGGTTCGGTAGATCTTTTATTTACTTTGTTTCTCGACAAGAATACGTCCATGGTATTTGTTTACATTTAAAATTAGAAGCGGTAATTTTTTTTGAAGTAACAATATCCTTCATAATAATTTTCATATGACATGAACGTATTGTTTATGACTGTAGATAAGTATATAGGTATTCTTTAATAAATATTCAAAGCACGAAATACATAATAGAAAATCATTGACCTAATATCAATTACTCGGAGGTAATAAAATGCAGTTGCGAAACGATTTATCACCTTGTAGTTTAATAAAAAATGTTTTCCATACAGGATGTTCTCTAACACCGTCATTCTTATGGTAATTTTTTTTTATAAATTCTTACTTTGTAGTCTTACGTAATTTTAGAGATATAAATCTCCAGCTGGTTAATTTACAAGATACATAATTTTATTTGCACCTAATTAAATATTTTCTTCATTCAATTGATAGCATTAAATCATGAGGATGCATTCAATAATACCAGCGAACTTAAAAAATTGCTCATAAGAATTATGAACAATGGAACATATAAACTGAATTCATAACCATGACCTAAACAATCTTCATAAAGGAATGGAATTATTTTGACATTACAAATATCGAAACATTTAGGGTCCGTCGTACAATCAAAGCTAAAGTGCAGGTTAAAATAAGCCACTCTTAATTTTAAAGATGGATTCATGCAAAACAAAATTAAAACTAAGATTAATTTGAAACTAAAACTAAGAAGATGAAACTATGTTATTTTTTAATTTACATCTCAATTTAATAGTTTCTTTTATGAACATGTACCTGTAATGAAGATGTTCATGCAAGAAACTAAGAAACTAGAATTTAAATTAAAAAATAACATGGTATTATCTTCTTAGTTTCAGTTTCAAATTAATCTTTTAGTTTTAATTTTTTCTTACATGAATCCACCTTAAATTCAGTAGTTAGGTCGGTAGGTTTTGTTTACTGGTTTCTAAGTCTAACACGTGATTTACTTACCGTTCAGACGTCGGTAAGTGAATTAATTACCGACGTCTTAGCCCTACATACATTTAAGTGGTCCCAAATAATATATAACTTCATTCATTACACAAAAGGAACAACAAAAATAAGAAGATTTATATTTTTTTACTGAACAGAACCGAACAGAACAATTCAAAAAGTAATAAATAGCATGAAAACAATTTCACCAAAATGCAAATTATATTTTAAACTGATCGAGAAGTATAAATGTCACTGAAATTTGAATTACTTTATTCGAAATTTATTTCAATACGATCGCGCAAAAAATGGTATACCTAAGCATCTCGAACCTACGCTACGCTCAGCCTCCAAACATTGCTGTCGACCTGTAAACAACCCTTACCGTTCTTAATACTTAATATACTATAAAGCTCATAGAAAACTTCTTAGGTTGGTAGTATCTGTATTTACTTGTATATTACCTGGCAATGGGGGATTTTGGTTCAAGTTGCCAGCCCAAAAAAATTTTAATTTTGTACCACTTTTAGTTTCATTATTTGCAAATATTCAAATAATGCAAAAATATGACGAAATAATTTCACCGGAACCACCTGAACATCAAAAGTAGGTGTTTACATACTTTCTTTTTATTCAATAGCCTTTGGCAACATAATTAAATTCGTAAGAAAAGAAATACATAAATAATTTTCAAAATATTACAACTTAATTTTTTTCGCTTTTTGCATAATTATCAATTTATCAAAAACTTTTGTTATCAACACAAAGAAGATATTATGTCAAAAAAATTAGATTTTTCATGTACATATCCGTTATTTCTTCTATTTTAAAATGCTCGAGGTTTAGGCTACACTTGGAAATGTAGGTACAGGGTGTTTTCTAATGACACTCACAACGTTTGACTGTAGATACCTCTCGTAAAATTGGTCAGAATGATATAAGGATTTCAATTCTTGATCCAGTGGTGTACCTTTGAAAGAATATGTCACCTTTCCCTACCATTTTTTACGCCACTGGCATTTGAAGCAATTTTTATTTAATTTTGTATTCCTTGATGATTTT
Organism: Galerucella pusilla; assembly: GCA_910591695.1. Classification (NCBI taxonomy): domain Eukaryota; kingdom Metazoa; phylum Arthropoda; class Insecta; order Coleoptera; family Chrysomelidae; genus Galerucella; species Galerucella pusilla. Next base: position 17,526 of record CAJUYI010001735.1, read on the forward strand.
CACGTGAAAAACGGATAACCTTTACATAATAATATCAAAAAGTTTGTAGTTTTCAAGATATTATGTTTTCATGGAGTCTGCAAGATCCATTTTTATATTGATGATAAAATGGAAAAAATATTTTTGTTTTATTTTTTCCAATAACTATCAGACTACTAATGGTTAGAATATTTAACAGGAACTAATTTATGAAACAGCAATGCATCTAAAAAATTCGAAGAAGATTATTGAAAACATCAGTCCAAATTTGTGATTTTATTAACAAAAAAATAAATAGGAAGAATCCATGTAGCTACAGCAATTATTTCAGGCAATCGCCGCAGTCTTTCCAAGGTATGCAATTTTCAACGAGAAAACATGGCAAATTATGTATAAATGTAAATGAACAAAATTTTCAACATCTCTTGTAATTTGTTGGCTGCTTTATTCTTTTAATAAAATCACGAGTTTTGTACAAGTACCTACATTCAACAATCTTCTCCGAATGTTTTAGATGCATTGCTGTTTCATAAATTAGTTCCTATTACAATATATTCTAACCATTATTAGTTGGGTTGTTATTGAAAAAAATACATGAAAAATATTTTTTTTATTTCATTATTAAAAAGTGATCTTGCCGACTCCATGAAAACTTTAAATATCTTGAAAACTACAAATTTTTTTGGTATATAAAGGTTATGCGTTTTTCACGTGAAAACCATTGAGGAATACAAAGTTGAATAGAAATTGCTTCAAATGTCAGCGGCGTAAAAAATGGGAGGGGAAAGGTGACATATGCTTCCAAATGTACACCACTGGATCGAGAATTGAAAAATGTTTTTCCATCAAAATAACCTGCCAAATATCAAATCAATTTATTTAACCATTTTAGAGTTATCAAATTTAAACATTTAAATTTTCATAACTTTAACACCTCATATCTCGAAAAGTAAATAGGCTGGACCCGTCAATCCTTACATAATTTTGTCCAATTTTACGAAAGATATCTACATGCAAACATTGTAAGTGCTTGATGGAGACTTTAATTCAGCAGATTTTTCGTGAAAGTGCGCCAAATGCACACGGTTTCTGAAACCGCAGCAGCAGTCTTGGTACCATTCTTGGTACCATTTCTTGAAGTACCTTCTTGAAGTACTTAACTTCATACCTCTTTTGTACGCAAATTCGTTCTCGACTAGTAAATGTTACTTACATCCCCTATAGTGTAAATAACTATTATTTGCTTCTAAGAAATTTATTTTATTTTCAGGTAAAATATATCTGGACATCAGGTCGGCTTTGTGACTTCCCAGGCTGCGATCGACAAGACTTATTACCAAACAATATAAATGGATGGTTCTGGACTGCAGTTTTACAGAAATTGGCTCCAACAACTCAAAGAGATCAAAACGACTGGTCAGAAACTGGAGGTATTGGTAAGCCACAACCAGATAATAGAGAAGTCATTCAAGGAGGAGCACAAGAAAACTGTTTAGCAATTCTGAACCAATTTTACAATGACGGAGTTAATTGGCACGATGTTGCTTGTCACCATGTAAAGCCATGGGTTTGTGAAGAAAATGAGGACCTTTTGAAGTATGTTAGGTACACCAATCCCAATTTGTTGATTTAAGCCATGGTTTGACTGAAGATATTTTAACAATGTATATATTAAATTGTACGAATTTTTTATTTATTTTATTACTTTGCCAAAAAATTGAACCTAATCATGCATTGTTTTTGAAATAATTTATTGTTTATAATAGAAAATTTATGAAAGACGTTTATCTAAAGATGTTTGCATAATAAAAGTTAAATAAGTGTTACTGACAGTGACTTATTGTGTAGTTCAACCTATATTTTTAATTTGTACTCTTAATAAGTAGTTAAAGTGAATGTATAAGTATTTATTGTATTACAAAATATGAAGAAATTAATTTAAAAAATATAATTTGCTTGCTTTATTTACAAAATCCTCGACAAAATCGCTTTTTTGGGCTCTAAGATTACTTGATTATTTAAGTTCAAGATATAAGTATACCAACAACTGTAATACCATTACAAATTTCATTGTTATACTTACATTGCTCTCAAAATGACATCTAGTCAGTGTGGTAGCGGTTATTTAAAACCTGCACTATCCTGACATATGGACACCCTAGGAATGTTATATATATTTAATTGGGTAGAGGCTGTGTCTTTTGCTTAATTTTGAAATATGTATGTTTAGCCCTTCTCTACCAGTCTCATAGACTAGTAGTCTTACTTTCTAGAGTAATTTTAGAATATCCGCAAGCTTCAAATTAGGTAAATGTATCTCTTCTTTCCAGTTGTCTCCTAGGTGTTGTGCTCTAGGATTCTGTATGTTACATATTCTGTGAGCATGTGAATGGAGATATCTTCTTCCACATTTTAAAGTATAATACTATTACCATTCCCATAAAATAAATAAAAATACTATTCATAAAAAGAAGATAATATTCTGCGTAAAACCTGTGTAGATCAATAAAGTTAAACAACTCATATTCTGTATTTGTCCAAACAATACAGAGAAAAAATCTTTGGAATAACTAATTATGAATATGTGTTAGTTTATTAATATAAATATTTATTTTAGATACAAGTGAATGCAGTATGCTGACAAAAAATGTCTATTAATTTAATTTATTTACAAAATGATAAGTAGTTATATTTATTTTTTACCTTCTACCATAATAATGTGATAGCCAAACTTAGTTTTAACAGGAGGATCTGTATAAATTGGATTAGTTATATTTGATATAGGTAAAGCAAATGCAGCTTCTTGAAAAGGGCCTACCATAGAGCCACGGGTCATCCAACCTTAAAATACAAATAAAAGTTAGAATGAATAACCTATACATGTTTTCAATAATATCGGATTTCCCAATTGAAGTGTACTACCCTCGGTACTGCCTAAATAATCAATTCTTTATATATACTCACCTAAGTCTCCACCAGATCTAGCTTTATCCTCGCTGTAAGCAGCTGCTACTTCTGGAAATTTTTGGCCAGCCTTTAATTTTTCTAATGCTTCTAAACATTTACTCTGCTTCTCGCACAGTATATGTCTAACTTTAACTGAAGTACCTCCTTTTTTTTCTTTTCCTCCTAAGAAAAAAAATCAGTTGAAAAAAATTTGTCAAGTCAACTATGTTTTCTTACCTTTCTCACCAGATTCGTCACTTTTTCCTGTTTTGGCAGGTTTGGATCCCCCTTTATCCTTTTTTGGGGGCATGTTTATGTTATTTTGATAGAGAATGAATGAAGGTAATTATCTTCTTCTTTTTTTTAATTGAATATTATGATCAAAATCTATACTAGTCAGGTAAATGACATCATGTTTTTTCAAAATTATTTCTTTCATAAAATATAAAATATTTCAACAAAACATTTACAAGCAGCTTGTATATGTGGATTAATACCAGTTACAAAATATACTTTTTAAGTAAATAAAAGCTAACCAAGTGGGACTCTGCACACTATAGTATTCTACTATCGAACCTATCCACAGGTCTTTTATCGACGATTTCTTAATAAAAACTTCACTACAATGAATATTCATAGGTCAAAAATAAAAGGAGACTTGTCGACAGTATACAGAGTGAGACTTTCGACTGTTGTTGACTGAAATAATAGTACATAGTAATAATACTGTAGAAAGCGATCGGTAGAATTCTATAGTGTGCAGAGTCCCAATACAGCGCTTTCCGATAAAATTCAAATAGTTGGCGCTGAATATATTTTTTTGGATTCCAATTGGTTGGTGCGTGAATCATAAATTCTGTATTTTAACAACAAAAAATTGTGTACTTTAGTTTATAAAAAACTGTGTGGTGAGTTTCTAAGGAGTGAAATGTAAGTACTTAATAGTTATAAGTTATTGGTTAATTCGTTTTTTAAAATAAATTTACCTTGAAAGTGAAGAAATTTTCACGGTAGTAGTATACCTACTTTATCTATGAATAGGTAGGTATGATAGGCTATATGAATCGTAAGGGGATTTTTTTAGATAGTTTTATATACCTAAACGTAATAATTCACGAGCATAAAATGTATGTATTTCCTACACAAATGCAAACAGAAGCAACAAAAAATCAAGCATGGATTTGGTTGATTAAACTTAATAAATAATAAATACAATACTAAGTTAAAAATTAAACAGCAAACGTAAAAAAGGTGTACCAAAAAAAGATTGGAGTTATAATATTTTCATATAAATAAAACTGACTAATATCGTTGTCAATTGTATAATTTAATGGTTGTATCAAACGAGCTCTGTGAAACAAATCGCTCCTCTTAGTTTAATAACAATTAAGGTATAGAATACCCATCAGACATAAATCAACTAAATTTGACGTTTTCTGCTGGTTTTCTGTACATATTTATTAAAGTATGCGATTGAAATAATAGTTATTTACCTACTACCCAAATGTAATATCAAACATTACGATACCGATAT
>CAJUYI010001735.1:26984-45795 GCA_910591695.1 Galerucella pusilla
TTATACTTTCTCTCTCTTTCAAGCTGTTTTTCTCATATTTTCCTTGTCGTACTTGTGTAATCCAGGAAGGTTCCATAAGAAATTACGTGATCTGTATACCTACTTCACGGGATATAATGATACTTACTAGTCGAGCAATAAACTACTTACATCCCTTAATAGTAAACTAAATACTGCTTACCTTATCTTCTACAATACGCCTCTTTATCCACTCATTTTCTGCACTAGTCTCCAAAGAAACCAAATCCATGCAACGTTTCCTACAATAATTTCTCGTATTCAACCAATCTTGTTCCACCCCTTTCGTATTTTGGTCCTTCCAGCTAAAGAAATATCCCTTTCCTAAAAAATGTATCACACTAAATAATTCTGTAAGTAAATGAAGATCGATTTTTCACACCGAAATGTGTAGGTAGGCAGCAAAAATAAGAGACTACGCTTCAACGTAAATTATTAAACCGAAGCGTTTTCATTGTTAATTCCTCCAAAGTGTAGTAAATATTTTTTTTCCATTTGATCTCTTTCGTTTAACTCGGATTCGGTTACTTAATTCTCCAGAGTATCCTTTCGCATGCCTTGTTAACATCTATTTCGTTATAAATTGTCAGAATCAACACTATATTTAAGATACATATCAAACAACAAACAACTCAAGATTCAATAAACAATTTAGTGATTTTTATAGAAAAAAAATTAAGTTGGAGATAAGGTACCGTAAAACCTTACAACTTTGCCCACGAAAATATTGTTTTCGGTTAATATATTTCTGTGATATTTTTTTTTTGGTAATTGCGCTTATCCCAAAAGTTATGTTTTTGCATCAAGAATCATTAGTTCCAGTGTTGTTTCGATATCTTTATAGGAAGTATCCGAAAAAAAATAAAAAGAGGGTGGGCAAAGTTGTCAGCAAAATTTTCAACTATGCCCACTCATTTAAAAATCATCGTTGAGCAATTTTAAAACATTTTATTACAACTTTGCCCTCATATTATGTTTTTAAAAAAGTTTCTGCATGTATGAAAGTTGAAAAAACGGCTGAATACTTATAATAAATGTGTTTTTATTAGAAAAAAATAGGAAATATCTCAAAAACTTGAAACAAATTAATAGTTTTCACTCATAAACCACTAAATAAACATTTTTTCATAGAAAAATAAAAAAAACTAATACAGTTTCATTGCTGAACAAAAAAAAACGTAGCATTCTCATTTAAATATTAAAAAAATCAACAATATTTTGGGAACTCATATTTTTACTCTTCAGAGCATGAACAGCCTGTGGAAGTGTTTGCTTACTATAGTTTTTATAATTGCGCGCTCCCAACTTTCTCCTATCAGTACCTAGGTACCACGTGCCATACTGCAAAAATATAAATCAGTTTTCATTTTAAGCATTACTATAATTATCCTACAGTATTACTTTTATTGTTTATAAACAAAATAAGCCATTTGAAGTGAAAAAAAAACTTTTTCTTGAACGAAAAACTCCGAAAATTCATGAGACAACATTGCCAAGTTCTTCTTATCGCCAATAAGGACTTTTTAATACACTCAGTAGAAATTACACAACGTTGGTAACAAAACATCAAGGTACGCCCATACCAAATTTTGTGAAATATAATTGATAAACAAAGTCACAGCAAACCTTAGCTTTTCATGTTCAAAATCGACAAAAACCAGCCTAAATTACCCTACCTGCTTCCGAAGAGCAACACAACCTAACAGTGGTTAGTGCATTACTGAGGGTTGAAATAACTTGCTAAGGAACGTTTGCGACCGTTGGAACGATTTTACAATGTTTCCGGAGTTATAAAAAAAAACATGTTTACAACCTTACATATGGGCAAAGTTGTGACCTCTGGGCAAAGTTGTGAGGTTTTACGGTAGGTAGTCTCTAAGGTATTCAGGTTGTGCTGCTTACAGCCGAGCCATTTGTATCATTTTTTATAAATTTGTCAGCTTGTTCCCAAATTTCATTCAGGTTATAAAAAGACTTACCATCTGGAGTTCTTTCATGAATAATTCTTTGTGCACAAAGCGCTGGAACTGGTGATTCTAAAATTCTTTGATTCTGAAGTTGAGCTGTTGAAATACCTAGGAAGGCAACCACGAATGCTGCATATATAATCATTGCCTGCAAATAAGAAGCAAGGATAAATAATCAGTTATAAATGCAGATGTATATAATATAGCCACTGGTTAAAAGCTACATGAATCGCTGTGTCGAGATTACATCAAACGAGGTCGGGTGGAGAATGTAATCTAGATTCACAGGAACAAAAAATATTCGGAAAAGTCGTAGTGGCGAATTAGCCACCTCACTGAATCTAATATAAAGCTTTATTATTTTCAATATAAGAGGTTTAGTCTGTTGTTGTTTTTTCAAATAAATTGTGATTGAAAATATTTGTAAGGAATTTCATAACGGGCAAACAGTACATTGACTTTGAAAAACATAACGAGCATCTTGAGCTCCTTAGATTGGGGAGTTATTTATTGGTCATTGCAATGTTTAGCGCCCTATATACTATTTCTCAATCCTGAGACTTGTGACAAATTAATATTTTCGTCTTTTAAATATGTATATGTATACAGGATGTCAATTTGAAAACTTAAGAATGAACTATATTTCATGAATAAATCATGATGTCAAAAAATTATCAAAACCGTTTCTAGGATAGTAAAGGTGAACTAAAATTTCTCACCTACTCCAACTAAAAAAATTAATAACAATCACTCACTTTCGATGCATTATTTAATTTCTTTTAAATGCATACCAGTGGTATACATAAAAAATGTAAAAGGTGTTCCGTGTGTCCCAAATAAAGTATAAAGGCAATATCTCGCTTATTTGACAGAATAATTAATAAGGGCGGGTTTATCAATGCTCGGTTAAATATTGTAGCCTTCGGCTAAATCTTAGCTGCTGGTCAAAGTGTTTATCAACTGCCAGTTTGCATTAGCTGGCAGTCAAACTTTCGGCTACCCTAGCTGCCACTATCAAGTTGATGTTAACCATAGAACATACAGTTAAATACGAGAAAGTGGTGTTCCGTTATTCTAGCCATAGATTCAAACTGACAACAGAACTGTGTCATGATATTTTCATGTTTGCTTACATTTTGCAACAAAGATTATTTCAACTTTAAATTTGATTGTAGGGCGACGACCCAGCACTGTAGTGGAACGCGTTTGATGCGATAATTACAGTCAAGCAAGGTCGGACATTGTTAGTACTTGGATGGGTGACGACCATGCCAGGGAAAACCATAGTATGGGGCCCGTACAGCCTGCAGCGGACTAGCATATCACAGCTCGCAGGCATTATACCAATGAGCACGAGGTATAATGTAGATATGCCGTCTTTCGGAGGAGACGTAAAACCGAGGTCCCGAGTCCATGGATGTTGGGCTCGTTAAAGAACGCTACCACTGGTTGGAACACTAGTGGGTTCGCCAAAATTTCCGGTTAGGGGTAGAGTGCTCCCGGCGTCGGTGATTAGCCACAGTCGCAGAAATAGACCGATGTTAAATAACAGAATAAAAAAAATTGATTGTGTTATTATCGTTCAGGGTGAAATCGAGAAGCTTATTTGATTCATTTATAGTAATTTAGTAGCATCCAGGTTCTGTGTGTATTTTATTTCATTGTTATTGTCAATGTATCTTGAGGAGCTTGACGAGCTTTTCGATGAAGTGCTTGGAGCTTGACGAGATATTGGAATTTGTAGAGTACGAAAGACGACCTTATATTGTTGAAGAGCGGATGAATCCCTTTGAAGAGCTCGAGGATGTCGAGTTTCTTTTTTCTTATTCTTTTGGGAATCAAACCACAATAATGTTTTTTATTTTTTATTTCGACGTTTCAGTTGTCATATTTTTTCGTTGTGTCAGATAGGGACCAAAAATTATTTTATAAATTTTATTACTAGTTAATCTTGACAACGGTAGCTGGAACGCTACCGAAACGTCGAAATAAAAAATAAAAAACGTTATTGTGGTTTGATTCCCAAAAGAATAAGTAATGCCACAAGAAACTTACAGAAGATGTCGAGTTTATTACTCGGTTTCGACTATCTAAACCCAGTGTTCTCATGATACTCCAACAAATTCCAGCTTTTCTCGCCAGGTCACAGCATCTGTCTTTTTGCATTCTATTATACTTTTATGGTGAACGGCTACTTTTATAAGTACCTAATTTTGTCGCTCTGACTCCGTGAAATTGGGAAATCTTTTCTGTTTTGTGGACATGCTCAAATGCAAACAACTCAACAAAGCACAACATAGACGAAATAAAAATAACAGTACCACAATTTTGACACTGACAAGTGAAATTTTCCACGATGTTGTCAGAGTAAGCTTACGGTAAAATAGAAAAATAATAACTTTCACCCCTATATTCTTGATTCAGTGTGTTATAACAAAATATGCGAATAAAATTAATAATATGTCTATTTCATGTAACGGGTGATCCTCCTTACACCAAATTAAAATGAGAAATTAACACTCTGACAACATTACACTTACGTTCATATAACCCGAACAAGGTTGTAAAATGCTCAATTACACTAAGCCTCCAGTTGTTATTATTTATTGAAAAAAAATACCAAGTATGTGCTATCGTTGTATTCCAAATAGAACGACACGCAATTTTCAATTACAATATAGGTACAGGGGGTGCTATTTGAAAATAAAAACTGAAGGATAGCTACCACAGGGCTGTCAAATTTTTTATAATTCATTAGAAAGGTACTTTGATGCCATTCAATGCAGTTTTTTGTTTATTAATTATCTTGTGAAATAAGCGAGATATTGCCTGTATACGATAACTTTGGACACTTGGTATATGTATATAAAATTTTGTTGCTAAGGTTTTACCAATTAATGATACACGTTGTATAATTTCCATTTATACCTACCATTGATTAGCGCTTTTTTGAAGGCCTTCCAACATGGAGACTAGATAGCCTCCATGCTTTTCAATTACTTATTTATCTTAAGTAGGGGATTCCTATTTAGGCTATTTTTAGCTATTCGGTGCAGTTCTGATCGGGGTAAGTTGTCTTCCGTCATTTTATTTCCCCCTTTCTATATTGAAAACGGTTTTGAATTTTCTTGATATCATCATTTTTTTCATGAGATATAGCTGAAGTTTTTAAATTGACACACTTTATAAAAAGCATAATAAAACGTCAGAGTTGTTCATTCACTCATGCCTCCTGGTGATTCGCACGAGACTCTCGTTTTCGAGAGTCTCGCATGGTCTCGTCTCGTTTTCGAGACGATATACTCGGACGAGACGAGACTTTTGTTGGTCTCGTCTCGAGTCTCGTGCATGACGTATTGCGTCTCGTGCGAGAGTCTTGCAGGGGAATATTTCTGAATGAACATCAATTTATTTTGATAAAAGTTTATAAGCATAACACCAAGAATTACTTTTAAAAGCCTCTGCATGCGTTATCGGTTGATTTTGATGTTTTGTATGCAGTAAACCCTACGCATGCAGAAGGAGAATGGATGCAGGAGCTTCAAAAATATTATTCTATGCCTTGATGTAATAAAGAAGCAGATATACTACAATGGTGGAAAATGCATGCTTCTGAATTTCCTACTCTAAGGGAAACAATCAGATTATGACTGATGAGATTTCGATACTTTCACGAGACTCTCGTACGAGAAAAGAGACGAGACGAGACTAGAGGCTGCGAGACGAGACTTGAGACGAGACTTATCATTGCTTCGACGAGACGAGACAAGAAAAATCTCGTCTTTTTGGTCTCGAGCGAACCACTAGCCTTCTTAACCTCAAATCACTTCTCCCGGTTTTTAACTACACTTTTATAGAGAACAGGAATTATTGACTTAAAAACCCTTGAAGCGAAAATAGAACGACATTTCTAATGTCAATATAGATATCAAAATAAGAGTAATAATTGTTGAAAATAAAAAAAACATTTCATTGTTGTTATATACCAAATCGTTTCTGAAATAACCTAATATTATAAAGTAAGTAGTTTCACGTACAACTAAAATTTAACACTGAAAGTCAATGTTATTAATTTCTCTTTTTGAACAATTCAATAATTTATATAAATAAATAAATTCCTATTTATTAATGTTGTTAGCTATTAAATTTATTGTGCATTTATATGTTCTTAATACAAATGAAATCTTCAAATTACAAGTTGTTAACAACGCTTTAAACACTCAGATATTTATTCTTCATACATAATTACACGTCCATATAAATTGCTAATAAATTTAACTGCAGCTTAATCTATCAAAAATAACCTTGACAGTTTCAGCAAAAATATCAATTTTAATTCTACAAATTGGTATATAACTTTGAACATTAAATTTGAATATTAAAGAATTATCTTGAAGATGGTGACCAACTAAAATAAAGTGATAAATTGGGAACATACAAGATTTGTCTTAAAATGTCATTGTTTTTTAATGGAAGTAAGTAAGTGATAGTTTAATAGTACAATAGGTGTGTAATGAACATTTTTTGAGTCACCTTCTTATCCCGACCCTTTAGAAATCAGAAATGTTTGGACGAAGAAAAAGTTGAACTTTTTAAAAATTTTCAATGCAGAATATTACATTAATCAGAGGAAGAAAAAAGGTGCCACAAAATTTATTTCTTGAAACAAAAATAAAACAAAATTCTAATTTGAAAATCAGCCAACTTTCAAATGCGACTAACTGCCTATTAAAGAAATACTAACTAACTAATACTACACTGAAGTTAAGGTAAAGTTACGGTAAAGTTTCCGCGTGTTAAAATTTTTATACATATATATAATAAAAAAATTTACAATTAACAGTAAAAGGCCAGCTGATTTTAATATTTGAATTTTTTTAAATCTTGCTTAAAGAAATAAAATTAGTAGCGCCTTTAATTTTTTTCCTCTGAATAATATATATTTCTTTAACTATCTTCCATCAGATGGTTGTCTCCAAATTTAAATTCAGTTTAGCAAGAACCCTCACTATTCAATTTTCTATTAACACGCAACACCGTGAGTCTTTTTTGTTTCATTGGCGCCCAACGTGGGGCACCAAATTTTTAGAAACTTGCAATACAGAATACAGTAACACGATGAAATGGGATCACAATAATGCTATTACCAGACATGGAAGAAATGGCATTCTATTTTACACAGATCTCTCCAAACATTAGAAGGCCAGGAACTAAACACTTAAAGAGCCTGTAAAAACCCGAACATTTTTCAAAGGGAAATAATTTATGCTATAAGAAAGTATGTCCAGTTCAACATTGATAAAAGATATAGAAGGCAAAGGATTATCATCAGGTCGGATAGTCAAGTAGCGATTAAAACACTGAGTTTTTGTATGGGAATGCCCAGAAATCTCGATGAAATACTCTCGCTAAATATTCCAGGATACACTGAAATAGAAGGAAATTAAATGCTTGATGGAAAAGGAATTAAAATAACAGATATCACTGATGGCCAAACATAAAAATGTGTTATTAATTTAAAATGTTCTTTGGAAATGTTAAGGAGAAATAGAAAGATTTTTTTAAAGGTATGAAACAATCAATCATCTTGAGATTACACCGAGTTAAAGATGTTGTCAGCTAAATGAACATTTTCTGCAGTAAATGCAAATTAGACTTAACATTAAAATAATATCCATCATTTAAGAGGAAAAATATTTAATAAAGTTAATTTTGAAGCAAAATTAGTGAATTCAAAGGACAACATCTTGAAAAAACTCTTCTAGATGAAGCCTTCTCTTAAAACACTCAACAAGTCGATCGCAAAAATCGTAAAATATTACGAATATTAATAATAAAAAAATAGTTCTAATATACTTATGTAGGATTTCCATTCACACAACCTTATGAACTCTATCAGTTTTAAGAAAATTAAAAAATACACGTTATAACAATATTCAAAATATTCACCTTGTTTTTTAATTTTCAAAACTTTGGTAATTAAAAATTTAAGCACCACTTAAACACTTTCGATTATCAACTGAAATTGAAACGGATTACCTTCCGTGTATATATAGAATGGTGGGGTAAGATTCGAAGAAAAAGACAAATATTCAGTAATTAAATACAACACACACATATTACCTACGGTCTTCTTTACCTTGACCTCCCAACGCTTCACGGTACCACTAAGAATCCCAAGTACGACTTTGACGATACTACTTACAGACATTCCACGGAGAAAGCACAATAATAGATTTTTTTATTTTGTTTATTATTACAGAATCTGAAAGTAAATAAAAATATTTAAGTAGATTTTGCATGAATAAAATAAATAGTTCACCGAAAATTGTATTATGAGAGATTTTACAAAATTTTGGAATACATATTTTCCAAAATTAATTTAATTTAAACATTCACCATCACCTTTTTCGCATTATCATTGTATAAGGTATTAAGTTGTTTGCAAATAATTAAATGCTTGACATAATCTCGTATGGTTTGAGTGATTTCAACAAACGTGAAGCTCGCACTTACTACGGCAATATTTTAGAATAGTTATAGCTGAAATCCTCCTGAATAAACTCAGTTAAAAAACTTTCGACGTTAATAAAACGTTTTGAAGTAACGTTATACCGCGACAACGTTCAGAAAGATGGATGGTTTCGGTAAATTGGTGTACTAGTGTGTATCAGTTGGATACTATAATAATTTAAAAGTGTAAAAAAGCACTCGCTCAAAGATCCAAACTTGCTAACATATTTTACTTAAAATATAGAACAAACTCTACAAAAAACTAAAAAGAAATAACACAATGTGCGAAGCCAGGGCAGCTCTAAAGGCCTGGTTTCGCACGTGCGATGAATTCATGCGTCCGACGCTTGCAGCCGCTGAAGCGTCTATCGCATGCCTTTGAGTGGTTTTGCTTGTGCGTCTAGATGTAACAGTCAGCACTTCGCAGTTCAGTTCGTGAAATCATCATGGAGTTTGTGTTAACCCTTCTATTTGAAAAAGAAGATGATGAAGCGATCATTCCGTTGTTAATTCAAAGAAACCCCCACAAAACTTACCACTTTTTCCCTCCATTATTTCCGCTATCTGTTTCCAGACATTATTTTTGACAATCAGATCTTTATATTTTTCACTTAAGGCATCATAAAGGTATTTGTGAAAGGATACTAATTCAATTAATAACATCTCGTCATCCCGGCTCCATTTTTCACCACTCATGTTGACGGCTCGTAAATGCACAATCGCCTGCGTTCTCGCCGTCTGACTGGTCTTCGATGCAGTCGTTGCGTTTTGACGAAAAAGGTTTTGAGTGGAAAAAGCATCAGACCATGACGTGGCACATGGGAGAGGACACACAAAAATAAGGCCTGTGGATGACGACATCTTCCAAATGCCGACAGACCACATGACCACCAGATATATCTTTCGCAAGAACTTCGAGATTGTCATCAAAGATCGAAAGGAGCTTGAGGAAGAGAACGCACCACCACTCAGTAAAGCGAATGAACTGATCTGGTACACAGACGGATCAAAGAATGAGCTCGGCACCGGAGAGGGCATATACAGCAAGTCGAGCAAATATGAAGGAGTCGTCTCGCTTGGAAAATACGCCACGGTATTTCAAGCAGAGGTCTATGCAATACTTGCCTGTGTAAGAGCAAATAACATGAGAGCCTATACAACAACAGGCATGTCAGGATCTACAGTGACAGTCAAGCTGCCCTTAAAGCACTTCAGAGCTCTATGGTAACATCTCGGCGAAGACTGGCGACTCGGAAAAGTGTAACACTGGAGTGGGTCCCAGGTCACAAAGGAATCGCTGGCAATTAAGAAGCTGACGAACTCGCAAGAGCAGGATCATCAACTCTGATGAACGGACACGAACCAGCTGTAGGTATCTCCAGATTCTTAACTAGGTCATGGTGGTGGGTGAAAGAACAACACAATAAACACTGGAAGAATACGCCAAGGCAAACACATGGGAAGAAATTCATAAAAGAACCATCAGAAAAAGTAGCGAAAGAACTGCTCTCAATGAGCAGGAACAAACTACGCACCATAACGGGGCTACTTAGATACGGGATACTTTCCCATAAAGAGCACCTGAACAAAATAGGGCTGTATAAAGGAGTCCTTACATGCAGAAGATGCAAAAAGGATACCGAAACAGCTCTGTATAAACTATGGATCTGTGAGACGCTGGACCACAGGAGGCAGAAACTGTATGGTAGACCCAAATGACTCCAGAAGACTTCTACAACCAACCAGCAAAGAACCTGTTTGAGGTAATACAGGGAACGGATTGGCTGAATAGCTGAATAAAACACTAGAAGTATCCACAATAAGGAGGCTGAGGTGGTGCCGGCGAAGGGACGGCTCATTAAAAAAAAAGAAAAAAAATGAAGTTGGGATCTCAATGGATAAAAATTTAAACAAACGAAAAACCTGGACCAGGATCACGACAAATAGAATTCTATTTTAGTGACGTCACGTTACCTAACAACCGTTTCACATCGTTTGTATGCGATAAATTGGTATCATATCATGGGATTTAAAGCGTAGAATTGACTTCATTCTACAAGTCTCAAGAAGGATGGAAAAAACCATAATGGACTGAAAAAGCAAAACCAAAGCTAAAGCAGTTTAGAAAATGTCAAATATGTGTCAAATAACCGAAACATTTTTTGAATTAATACTATTATTCCGAATATTGCCGAACCTAGATTTCTGTAATCGCAAAAGATGTGACGTGATACCAAATTTCAAGATTATCGCCAGCTTTTAGGTGACGTCACTGAAATAGAATTCTATTTGTCGTGATCCCACCACAGGCGTCAATTGCCTTAACTCTATTTAAGATATTTAAGATACAATTAAATACGTAAACATATTGGGGTGCATATTGGGTACCTATACGTCGTGTTAATACGTTTACGTGTGTGTGCTGCCTTAAGTGTCTACTTTAAGCTTCCAGTAAGACGTTTCGGTTACCCTTCATTAAAATATTACCTTAGCGCGGGTCGATATTCACCTGCTTTCCCCTATATGTATAAAAAATACCTATTCAAATATACATTTTTAAAAATTTAGTGAAAGCATTCGGTGCCGTTTTCATTGTTAATAAATTCAGATCAACATCATTAATATTTTATAGCGGAGTTTACCCACAGGGCGAGGTTCATTGTTTAAACTGTTAAACAGAAACACTTTACTGAAATATGACTGAAATTTGTGGTGGCGATTAAACTAAATGAAAATTAAATTTGTAAATAAAAATATTTTAGTGTGGAACTTTCTCTCTCACTTCGTGTAATTTTAAATGTTTTGTGTTTTGTAGGTATAGACATTGTCTATAAAAAGAAAAACGATCAGCTGATTGGTATTAGGTAGTAGATATCTAAATTCCGACACGTTACGGTGCTTAAGAGCGCTTTCAGACGAGACACTTTGTGGCCGGCTACTACTGTCTGAAAAGAATCGCGCGGCTAAAAATAATATATTAATATATATAGACGCATTCACACCAGACAGGAATAATGTATTTTTAGCCGCGCGATTCTTTTCAGACACTAGTAGCCGGCCACAAAGTATCTCGTCCGAAAGCACTCTACCTGAAATTGAGTTGTGATATTAAACCGATGCCATATCCCATTAGATATTGTTTGGTGAAGAATATTCATAGATATACTACATATAGAGGCAACAAGCCATAGGGCGCTCTATAACTGGAAATGTCCGTCGGAACTCCAGTAAGAGAGAAAGAGGCAGACGATATTTGAATATTAGATAATTTATGCAGTGCTATTTAAAAGTCCCCTCCCCCCCTCGTATCTTTTGAACGGCTACACTTACATTAATAAAATTTGGAGGGTGAAAATAGAGTGTTGTAAACTTCTCTACGAATGGTAACAGGTGACGTAATAGTAATAGATGACGTCACAGTGCCACTCTAGCCAATAATTTTAAATAGGACCCTATGGCAAGTGATATCTCGTTTGAAAGACGTTGGCTACATAGCCATATTGATTTTGTTTGGGTTTAAGTTAATATTGACAGATAAATTAAATAAAGACCAAAATTATTATTTCACGTTTAAATATTGAAGATTTTTCAGTCCGCATCTGGTTAGTTGTCAAAAAATTGACGTTTTTAATTTAATAGTATTTGTTGCTTTGCAAAATTTTTCTAAATAGCTTAAATATTCAATTTCATTATTGTTTAATTGAGACGTTTAAGAGTTTACATGGGCAAAATGGTACGTTCTCAAGCCGACAAAGTAGCAGCTATCTTAATAATTGGTGAATCTAAAAAGAATTTCCATGAAGCGGAACGTTTATTTAATGAGAGATACCCAGATCGCTCTATCTCGAGAACTTATTTGAGGGAGCTTCTTCACAAGTTTGAAGCAACAGGTAGTGCTCAAGATGCCAAACGATCTGGTCGACCAACATTTAGTGGTGATAAAAAAATTGATATAGTTGCCGAAATTGTAGTAACCAGTAGTAACCCTACTTCCTCTTCAACTAAAGTTGCGTCTATCTGTGAAGTAAGTAAAAGTACAGTAAATTTCATCCACACAAGTTAAAAATAATGCACCACTTTTCGGATGACGACCCCGACAGAAGACTCGAATTCTGTGAATGTATGACAAATAAAATTAGTCAAAACCCACATTACACAAAAACAATTTGTTTTAGTGACCAAAGTACTTTTTGCCTCAATGGAAATGTGAATACACAAAATGTAAGGTATTGGAGTGACACAAATCCTCACACTTTTCGTGAACGACATACCCAATTTCCAGAAAAAGTCAATGTTTGGGCAGGTATTTTGGGAAACCACATAGTTGGTCCTGTCTTCCTAAATTCAAATTAAAGCGGTGAAGTGTATCTGGAGATGCTACAAAATGCAATTGAGCCGTTAATTCTTGAAATTCTGGAAGATAATCCAGATGAATTCGACCATCTGGAAATAACATTTCAACAAGATGGTGCACCTGCACATTATTATGCAGTAAGACGTTACCTGAATGAAGAATATCGAGGTAGATGGATCGGCCGGCGAGGTCCTATAGAATGGCGACCAGTAAATATTACAGATTTTTGCTTACAGATATGCTCAGAATTGACCCATAAGTTAAATTTTGTTAAGAAGGGGGTGTGTCAAATCCGAAAATAAAACTTTGGAAGCGTGGTCCTTAGAAGGGTGGTGCACCCCCTTCTGGAGGGGCAAAAAGATACCAAAATAAACCTACCTGTTGTGAAAATTGCGATTTCTTAGATTTCATGAAATATCTGTTTTTGTTTGAAAAAGGCATATAGGCGTAATTGAAGCCAGTTGAGATGACAATTCAAATTGTTTTTTATACGAATTTAAAATAGGCAAATTGACATAAAAACTTGTAAGAATCAAAAAATTAAAACTAATTGATTCCCCATTATGATTTTATCCACAACTAACCATCAACATTGAGAAAACATCATATTTTTGTTGATTTTTGTTGACATATTACTTTTTTCATCTTTTGGTACACCACTGTTATGCCTCTAGAAGCCATAAATACAAAACCAAGTTTTTTATTTAATTATATTTAATAGATAAGAAGTCTTTGAATATTAATGAAATCGAAACTATGACTGGGCCCAAAAGTAAATGTTAAGGTCGAAGAAAGTGGTTGTTGAACTTTAGTATAATCTAAACATGTGTAGTGTACACGATTATCATTCGGAATTATTCATTAAAAATCTTGGTTGCTTAAGGATTCAAGCTCTTTGATTGATGACATGTTTGAGAAATTATTAGCGGTGTTTGTTAAGAAACGAATAAAAATGGGCATAAACGCCATACTTGTCCGTATATGAAGATTCCATTACCAGGGGAAACTAAAAATATCTACACTAATTACTATGCTTCACAGTTTTGGCACAGAATGTAAATCTAGTATAGTGGACGTAATAGTTTTAATGCAGCTATCTAATCGTATATCCCCTTTAAGTTATATTGCGAACCATGACGGTATAGTATCGAATTACAGTCGAACAAAGAGCCGACAACTTCAAGTTCGCACAATATCTATCACGGCAAGTATACCTACCTACCTACCTAGTGCATTTTTTGTGTTAAAAGCTTCAATCATAATCAGAATCAAAACCTGCAGCTTCCGTTGCGTAGACAGCATAATCTAAATGTTATAAAAGATATAAAAGGGCACCAAATGCTTTTAGCTCGCCCAGATGTTTAAAGCCAGCTCTGTACACCTGATGTATGTATTGTCTGTCCTTTAAATTATAACATTTTTCAATATACATAATTCAAGATAGTATTTTAAAGGTTCTAAACTAGTATTGAAAGGTCGAATATTTTTTCTATTTGCTTTTATTGAGGTGTAAATTAATTGTTTGTGTAGATGACAACTACTCATGAAAGCAGGGTCGCACTAAGGGGGAGGGCGAAGGGGGCCGGTTGCCCCAGGCACCACAATAAAGTCTTTTCTTTTTTGTTACATTTTTGTTGTCAGTATTTATTTTCAACGTTAAATTTCACTCTTCTAACAATAATTTTCAATAGAATGATAAGTTTATGCTACTTTCCCATAGTTTGGAAATTTGCTGTTATTATCATGATCCCCAAGCCAGGAAAACCACACAAACGAAACTACATCCTACCGACCCATCAGCTTGCTTCCAACAATAAGCAAAGTTTTCGAAATATTAGTGCTGCAGATAATTCACACAGACCATAATCTTCAAACACTACTGCCAAAACACCAGTTCGGCTTCCGCGAAGACCATTCAACTACTCAACAAGTTCATCGAATAGTTAACCAAATATCACAATGTCTTGAAGAAAAGAAATATTTCAACGCTGTGTTCCTAGATATCTCCCAAGCGTTTGATAAAGTTTGGCATAGAGGCTTGCTCTACAAACTGAAAAATGCATTATCTAGTAACTACTTCCTTCTACTTAAATCTTATCTCGCCAATAGACATTTCTCCGTCAAATTCGATAGCCAGCAGTCCAGCATATGCCCCGTAAAATCTGGAGTTCCACAAGGCAGTGTTCTAGGTCCGCTGCTCTTCCTACTGTATACGTCCGATATACCCGAAACCAACAATACCACAATTGCTTCCTTTGCCGACGATGTGGCGATACTTTCAGTAGACGAAGACCCTACAACAGCATCTCAAAATATGCAAAACCACCTCAACTTACTCAATAAATGGTATACACAATGGCGAACTAAAATAAACAAAATCAGTCCAAGTAACATTTACCACGCGTCACAACACATGCCCACCTGTAAGGATGGATAACGTATGTTATGGTACAGAAACAGAGACAAAATATCTTCGCATCCATCTGGACCAACGTCTGAGATGGAAAAAACACATAAAAATGAAAAGACAACAGCTTGACATTAAGTTCCGACAAATGTACTGGCTACTATGTCGACGATCATAACTCTCTCTCCATAATAAAATCCTGCTTTACAAAACGATGCTTAAACCTATCTGGACTTATGGACTCCATCTATGGGGGTGCGCAAAACCAACGTCGCTCATATATCATCCAAAGATGACAGTCAAAGCTGCTAAGAAGGTCGATAGCGGACGCACCATGGTACGTTAGTATAATCAAACACTGCATGACGACCTAAAGATTCCTTTTATCAGAGATGAAATCCATCAAGCTACGGCGTCATACAAAGAACGAACTGTGCATCATACAAGTAATAGAAGAACTTTTCAACAACGCCCCCATCACAAGAAGACTTGCTAGAACCTGGCCCCCAGACCTGCTTGATAATTAAAAGGCAATAGAATAGGGCATGTCCACGTGACGTCACAAACTATTTTGACAAGACTTAGGTGGTAAAACAATAAACAAAGCGTTCAGAACACGTGGTACTTAATAGTGAGGTTATGCTGATTTATAATGGTAGATCGTGTTTGATTTTAGTTGATTTTGCTTCAGTGTACTTTTAAAGTTATTTTAATTGTTGAGCTTGCATATTTAATAATATATAATATGGGTTAATAGTTGTTTGATAATTTTTCATCATGTCTATTGTTTATTGTTTTACCACCCAAGTATTGTCAATGTCAACTGTCGTGGACATGCCCTATAAGGTGAAATATCACTGGATATTTCCCTTTCACGTCAAAAACTTTATCTCTCATTTACTTAATACTCTATAAGGATATAGATTGTAAATTAAGCGAAATATACAAAAAAAAATTCACTAATAAAAGATTATAAGATCTTCGATGGGCCAGGAAAGAATTAGCAGCATTGCTATATCAATAAATTAATTGATGAATTTGCCAGGGTCAAAGCACGAAACTTTGTGGTGTAGTTAGCAATTTATATATTTTTGTTTTTTTATGATAAAAAATTTTCTTTTCATTAGGTACGTACGTTTTATTTAAATTTCTCCCACTTGAAAACTAGGGACGCCAAAAATTTTTTGTGTCCCCGAAGCTGGCAGGTCTTAGTGCGTCCCTGCAAGAAAGGTCAAATATGTTTCAAGTTTACCTTAAAAATGTTGTATACCCACAAAAATTGATAATGAGACATTCGGATTCAGAACTGCATTTACAAAATTCAGGGTTAACTTTGTAATTATATAGTTATAAAAAGCAAAGAATGTATGATAAAAATAATGGAATGGAATCCAAATTAGGTCAATATAAACATTGTCGCCTCTTCATTGATTTTCAGCAAGCGTTTAAATCAGTTCAATCAGTCAACAGAGGGTGGCTATTATATCTGATATAATGAAAACAGAAATTTCCAAAAACTAATAAGACAGTGAAAAAGACAATGTAGGACTCGACTGCAAAGGTGATAACCAGAGATAAAAATACAGGAGTCATTAACATTGAAGTAGGTGTTAGACAAGAAGATGTATACAACTCCTTTTAACATAACACTAGATGGGGGGTGATTAAAGCAATAGACCTAAACGGAATGATTAGTCACAGCTCCACACAAATATTAGGATATTCCGATGATTTAGCTTTAATTACTAGAAACAAAGAAAAGTTTAGAAAATACATTCAATAACTACTTATTGTAGGAGGCAGCATAGAGGGATGAGCTGGTGGTTAACCAAGAGAAGATCAAATGAATTCAAATTTCAAGGATAACACACCGCTGCCACTGTATAAACACGGTAGATTATACTTTTCAAACATGTAAATCATTACAGATAGGTACTTGGGAATAGTAATTGGTGAGAAGAACAACAGAAGTATGCAGGTAAACGCAAGAATAATACGCGGAAACAAGGGTATTGGAAGTATCAAAAACTACTAAGGGACAAATGCATCAATCAAAAAACCAAAATTAAAATTTTTAAATCGACAATACGACCAGTACCTAATAATATATGTCGGTGAAACGATGAGCCTAATTGTTAAAGACAATGAAAATCTCAAAGTCCTCGAGAGGAAAATCATGCAGAGGATATTAGGGATAAAACAGATCCCTAAAGAAGGGTACAGAAGACTATAACTACGAGATAAGTTAATACATGAATGGTGAAGGCGATGCGACGGGCATCTTCGAAGAAGGGATAAGGACGATCCAGTACCTGATTGGAAGCCTGAAAACCCGAGACTCAGGGGACGTAAAGAATTTTCCATTGACTCATTCAAAAATGGTAGATGATAAAAAATCAGTCATTTATTATAGAGATCATTGATGAATGCTTTTGATTTATATTCCTATTTTGATACTTGATTAAAAGGTTTTTGAAATGAAACAATAATGTTCAAACAAAAATTGTAGATATTTATTCTCGCAATTTTAGACATCAAGTTACAAGATGCGATAGTCTGATCAGATTTCGTGGGAAATAATTAAAGTTCCATAATAACACTAGTTTATTTAGTTATAAATAAAAATAACGAAAATTATATTATGTTCTATTCAGCAGCTTTTACTAAAGCCTCTCCTACTTCTATAGCGATGGCAGCTTCAGCTCGTGCCTAGAACAAAAAACAAACTTGAACATGAGGAAAATATATTTACTGTGAAAAATTTTCATAAATCAACAAATTGATTTTACAAATTTTGATTTCATAAAAAAATTACTTTTTCTTTTAATATATTTACGAAGGCTGCTTAGTTGAAAGTTGCACTGATCTAAAAGTTTTCCAAATTATCTTGCCAGCAAAATAAATAATAGGTAAGCATACAAAACGAAGGCGATTAGTGGCAATAAGCAAACGTCGCCAATGTTTTTTTGGCAACATGTGCTGTTTTTTGCAACAAGTGCTTATAATTGTATACAGCTAGTGTTTTTTGGCTACACCTGCCAATAAGCGAAAGTTGCTTGTGTTTGTTATTGGACCAACATGTTGCCTTTGTATTTTTTTTAGCAAACATGTGGCACAGGACCACAGATTATGTTCTTTTATACTATTCTAATGATAAGTAATATTGAATTTATGTTTAAGTTAATAATATTGGGTCTGAGCCAACTAACTTTATTAATTATACCTGACTCCCTAACCAAACCATCTTTTTTAAAATTTTAATCCAATGTTTCGGTATCCTTTCAGATACTTTTCTCAAGAATAATTAGGTTTTTATAAAATTCTGGTACCAATTCGACACAGGAAAAATGATGCCCCTCTTTCCAAGCATGTTTGCAAATACCTGACCCAAACAACTTCCTATATTTATTTGTACAGTAAAACATTTACATACTACAACACATGACTTAGTTGTTTCCCAGTGATTTGATCATTTTGGATAAGGTGATTATATATATATATACATATATATATATATATATATATATATATATATATATATATATATATATA
>CAJUYI010001736.1:0-18963 GCA_910591695.1 Galerucella pusilla
CATAAACAGGAAAAATCGGCAGACTACGAGGAGGTGAGTCCAAAAAATAAGTTTTGATAATACAGGGTGTCCCGTAAATAAGTATCGTGAATTAGAGGCATGATAGATCGTTAAGAAATATGAAAAATTCCCAACTGCTACTTTTCTCTAACATTTTTAGTTTGTGAGATTTGATGAACAAGATTGATAAAGAAACCAACAGGGAGCTTATGTGGAAAAGTGGTCCCTGTCAAATTTTGACATGGTGTTTTTCTCCATTTTTCGGTCAAAAGTTATCTTTGTACCAAATCCTATGTACGAACACGCCGACTATCAGAATGTGAACAATGCCAAGTTTAAAATCATATTTTTCAATATTCAGGAAAAAGTAATTTACACAAAAATGTTAGAAAATGATTCTTTTATTGAAAGACCACTCACATATCTTTGAAAATGAAATAGTAGAATATTTCCAATTTAAGAGGCGTTAGCTTAATAATGCCATAGCAGTTGTGTGAAATGGAATGTTCCACATCCTCCTTCGGGTCCAAGTCTCCAGCCACAATATAAAACGAATGGAATATATCCGAAATGAAAAATTCTTCTAACAATATCGATCACAATCTCCAATCTTTCTTTACATTCAGGCGATAAAGCCATAATTATTTCAAGAAATATTTTGTTCAAGCAGAAATTTGAATACGTTTAACTGACGTTACAGTTTTATTGATTTTTTTGACATCCGTCATTAGTGCACACATAGGACTTTAAGGTCAGTGTGGCCAACAAAAAGTGGTTTTTTCTGACAAGAATGACAGTTAAGGTCTCCCCTTCAAAACATAAGATTTTTGCATGTTTTTTATCATTGCGAAAATCTATATTGCTTCATTAAAATTATGAATACACCCCCGAATCGTATATCTTAAAATTTTAAATGATTTTTCAGCAGAATACTCAACATATCGGTGGCCAATAGTTATATTGATTGTCTATTTGTCATATTTTTTTCATTGTGTCAGATAGGGACCAAAATTATTTTATTACTAGTTAATCTTGACAAAGGTAGCTGGAACGCTACCGAAACGTCGAAATAAAAAATAAAAAAACATTATTGTGGTTTGATTCCCAAAAAATAAGAGAATAAATAAGTTCTAGGAACTCTTGGCATGTCACAATTTTATTTCTGTTATCTGTCACTAGTTATGTCAAATGTCAGTGGAAAAAGTAATTAGAAGAATAGAGATACAACTAACTAGAAATGCTACAATAATCTAATCTAAAATAAACATACACAATTAAACGAATATCAACAAAAATAAATATAACTGACATTTGACATAACTAGTGACAGAATAACAGAAATGAAATGCTGACTTGCCAACATATCGGTATTGGCCAACATATCGGTGGCCAATACCACCGATATGTTGGGTATTCAGCTAAAAAGTTATTTTAAATTTCAAGATATACGCTTCGGGCTCGTATTCATAATTTTAATAAAGCAATTTAGATGTTCGCAATGATAAAAAACATACAAAAATCTTATGTTTTGAAGGGTAGACCTTAACTGTCAATCTTGTCAGAAAAAAACACTTTTGTTGGCCACACTGAACTTACACTTTCTCCTTAGTGAACGGTCTACTTTTTGAAAAGTAATTTTAAAATTTGTCACGCGTTATAATATTATCACGTGCTTCTCGATGTTGACAAAAATTTTATTGACAATCTACAGAAATTGCTTTCATATTTAATGAGTATAAAGTTAAATGTGTCGGAAAGGCGTATTTCACGGGATAGGGAGTGGATAAGGGTGCTGGGTTGGGTAAAAAAATGTTTAAAATGACTGTAGAATGGATTTTCCGCAATTTTCAGTTAGCACACAGAAACTCAGTTTCTTACTTGGTATTAAATTATAATATTTTTTATCGCCAACCGTCAGTAAAACCGTCAATTATCAGATCAGTTTACATAATATGCGTCTGGTAATAGTTATTTACGTAATTAGTGGGATATGGACATAATTAACGCACGCATGTGAAGTTTGCAAGACGAGGCTGTAGGCCGAGTCGTGTAATCACATTAGTGCGTTAATAATTCCTATCACACGTGTTACGTACAAAATTTTATCTACAACTGTTTATTAGTATTATTAACAGTACCTAAATTATAAAATTTAAAAAAAAATTCCAATCCAACGTATTTTAAATAATATTGACTGCAAACATAAGGTACTGATGTGTATCATATTTTGTGACCATATCATCAAAGACAAACAAGGATGTGGAAATAAAATAAATTAGTTATGTCATCGAATTTTCAAAGTTGAATGAACAAAAATCTATAAAAATGAGTTCAAGCGAAGACAATCTCCTTTCGGAAATTGAAAATGCAGCTTCCAGTGTTATTTTAAATATTCAATTCTGGTATTAATATGTTTCTAGATTCTCATTACCGCACTAGTGCGGTAATATACGTCATTATGACACTAAAAATAGTGTCAAATCGTACTCGTTACATGATAGTTGTAGATAAAGTAACTTATGCGTCTGGTAAAGTATTTTGACTTTGACATTACTCGAAAATCATCATCTGTCAGTGTCATGCTTCTCCCTATTACGGCTCGATAATAGTTTTCTTGCGATTTATTTATAACAAATTATTGTTGGAACTCCTTTGACTTCAGAAATTAACGTTTATAATGCTTAAAGGGTGTACCTTCAATTTAAATATAACAAATAATAAGTAGATTTGTTCTCTTTGTGCCGTTTACTTTGTCATAATAAAATGCTATGAAATATACCTCAGTTTTTTATATTCTGAATTCTGAGCAGTTGGCGATAAAATTTTGAATGCACCACGTCAGTAAAGTGTCTTTATCGGACTCGCCTGTTATTCGCCTCGCTTCGCTCGTCTCATAATTTCAGACTCGTCCGATAAAGAATCGCTTTACTGCCTTGGTACATAAATAACTATTATCTAATTCCGCCATCAAATGTGACACTTTAAGTCACTCCTTAACGTTAGGTAACGTCACATTTTTCATAACCTTCATATTATATTAGTTATGGAAAGTAGTTATGTAAAAACTTTACGTAACTGTTTCAGTTTCAACATAGAGATACCACGTGAGTTTCAAAGCATAATTAATTAATTAGGTACTGTCAAAACTGACAATTATTTCATTATTTGAACTGACAATTACCCCATTATTTTAATTCAATAGTATTTTAAGATTTATAAACATTGAAACAACATTATTCAGGACACAGTTATTTAAAAAAAATCAGTTTTCTGTCATAGTAACAATACTTCTAACACCATTTGAATCCATTTTAATATCACCATTGTAATTGAAGATTTTATTAAATATTATGAAAGCGCGGAATTGATAAAACGTTGTACGTAAACACGTTATGAAGAGAGCGACATTTTTCAACTCGCGTAATTTGCAGAACTCGCTAGCGCTCGTTTTGACAAATATTACGCTTGTTGAACAATATCGCTCTTTTCATAACTAGTTACGTAAATAAATATTACTTGTTATACCCCCAGTGTTAACATAATTGCAAGGAAATGTTTTCAAGGTTACAAATGTCAAAAACAAAGTAAGATAATCCTGAAAATCTGACATCGCAATTATAAAATAATGACGTTGACACACACCCGAAGGTGTATCGGAAAATGGAAAAAAAATTGAAAATCTTTCATTTTTTGTAAATAATAAAGAAAAAAATGGACTTGAAGTATTTCTCCGTCTGTACATTTATTTATTCCGCTTGAAGGTAATAAAGCTGATATTGTCGAACAGGATCAGTACAATCATATCGGTTTTAATGACAAACAACATTGAGTGCATCTGGCTTCTCATTGCTTAATTAATATCCTCGCTTATTGCAATGAAACTTGTCTCGTATTTCTCGTATTTTGTCGACCTTCTATTTTCCACTTATACTACTGTATTTGCCGGTAAATTTTTTTCAAGGCCACGTCCTCGACTCTGTATAATTTTCACAACAAAAACATTAATGAAACCGAGAAAAAAGTTACCGATAAATTAAAGTTAACACATGGGGTATTCGGTAAGAAAATTTCACATCGTTGATTGATTAATTTAAAAATTAAAGCACAAAACAGACAAACCTGTAGTAGTGAAAGTTTATAGGATTACCTTGAATAAAACAAATGAGGTTTCACCTGAAGCGCTAGCTGCAATTGAGTTGTCGAAACAGGCCTGCCAGTTAATGCCTTTAGCACGGAAAAAAGAAAAAAATTTAGAATTCAAATTGTTCATCTTTGCTGTTGTTAATATGTCAATGGTTGTCACACAAGATACTGTTCATTTTTATCATTTGCTGCTGTTATTTGTGTTTTATGTTGGAATTCTGAGAACATCTGTAAGATCTATAAGCCGAAATCTGTAAGAGTTACAGGAAATGCGATTCTAACATTACCTGTTACTTACAGATTCCATTGAAAAATTATTGAAACATACCTACGTTTCTTTTTTTTTAATTATTTTGGTAAACTACAATCATACAAATATATATTTTAAATATTCAAATATCAGTATAAGTATTCCCCAAAAACTTAACAAATCTACTTGTCCGCACTAGTCACTCTTTCCACACTGAAAAGAGTGCGGAAAAGTGGACTTTTCCGCAGGCTAGTAGAAAAAATAACTGTCGTCATAGTACATCAACAAAATAAAGAAATATAATTGGTCTATATAGAAAATGTGAATCTTTCATTATAATCTACGTAACTGTCATAAAATTACCTGCATAATATGCCGCTTATTCTTTTATTTATTTTAGTCTCATACAAAACAAAGGAACAAATTTCGATTTGCGTAATATTTGCACAAAGGACACAATGAAAACAAATGTGTAATCAATTGTGAGTTATTTTAAATGGAGTTGAATGGTTCCATTGTTTTTAAGAATAATTGTTTTGTGGAAATCGTATTTTTAATGATTCGTGTGAGTTAATAACAGAGTGGTATGAAATGAAAAACCCTGTGAAAAATTACAAAAAAAAAAGCTTCGCGTCCAAAATTATAACAACTTCCACAAGTTAACAAGGAGTTTATTTAAACGATAATGAATAACTTGTATAATAACCTATTCGACTCTTGTCCAAAAATAGACTCTATTCAGATTAATTAATACCCTCAGGTATTTATCAAGTATAAGCTTCATTTAGATTAAAGTAATTGATCCCTAGGGTTATTTATAAATGCCTAGAGCATAAAATTTGCCAATTTGGGCTATTATAATATTGCATCCGAGGAATATTCACAGTAAATAATAAATTTCATCTGATAATAGAGCGTTTCCAAGTGACGTCATCCCTCGACATGTTGTCAGCTGATCACGGACAGCCTTCAAAAAGGTAGGTGAAAATTTAAATATAAATCGAGAACAAAATGGTAAATTTGTGTACTATAGTGTGTATAGTACATTCATTAGACTTCTTGGTGTGCGTCATCGCTTGTGACGTATGTTTGGGCTTTGGGTATGTCGTTTATTTTATTTGCTATTTTGACCTATAGCAAACCTTAAATTTGATGAATAAAATCATCAGGATCATATACACACAAATTCTAAAAGGCTATGAAATTAATAATTACCAGCTTCTTTTTCTAACTGAAAATACTCGCAAACTTTAAAAATGCTGATGTTTTCCCGTGTACCTAGGTCTGTTTGTTTATGTTGAGTTGAAGTTATAATCAACGATTCTAATATCAATAGAAATTATTAAAACCAGTTGAATTTATTAAGATTCACGCCCGGTAAAATGGAATATAAGTGCCAAGAATGTGATAGTGGATTTAGTAAACTATCAAATTTAAGAAAACATGTCTAGCCCAATGCCCAATGCCCAAACCCGGTTGATCAAAGTGTACCTATGTATAAAAATATCAAAAAATACGAAACAGAAAACTAAATAAAAAACAAGAAAACCCAGGCTCAAACCCGGTTGATCAAAGTGTACTATGTTAAAAAATATCAGAAAATAAGAAATAAAAAAATTAAAAAAAAACAAAAAAACCCAGGTCCTAACTGGGCTTCGAACTCAACTAGCAAAATGGAATTCTAAGAGGACTAAATTGTTGCATAACAGTCGAATAGCGTTGTTTTGGATTGTTTGTTTTTATTAAACCTCTTGTTGCGATCATTTTGTTTTTTAAAGAAAATTGTTGTATTAAATGATTCTATGGTGACTTTTACAATATATGCTATAACGCATTATACAATCATTTCTTTTAAAATGATATAATACCTTATAAGCAAGTTTATACAATATCAAAAATATCATTTTATAAGACTTTTATACCTATCGTATAAGAGTTCTATAATATACTATATAACTAACAGCTACAACATTATAAAATAGTTACTTAAGCTTGTCTCATTGAAGCTGTATAATGTTGAATAATAAATATTGTATAGCATTCAATTGCGTTGCATTATAAAACACTTTCTAGTTGTATAGTGCCTAAATATTCTTCGTTATAAAACAGTTATCGTATACCGTTCCATTTTACAATAAAATATTGTTTAAGGCATTTCTTCGGGATAAAATTGTTGTATTATAAATCGCCAAATCGCCATGTTTAAATAAGCAACTCTTGTACAGCTATTGCCGCCGCCATTATGAGCAATTGAGTTAGAAACATGAAGCAGTATTGAAAAATGTGACTTTATCATTAATAATAATAATAATAATTTATTTATTTACACATAATTCAAAAAAAAATACATAAATACATAAGATAAACAAAACTGCTGGCGTCTGCAAGACCGTTTAATCCGATTTGCCTATAAAGTCCGTTAGATTTAAATTAGTTTTTTTTTTCTATTGTAACAAGGTCAGAACACTGGCTAGACAGATTCACGCATTTTACAATTGCGCTCGTAAAAAATTGCGCTCAAACTGGCAGCCGGATGCGAACGTCATTACCTTTAGAATTAGGGAACCACAGGAAGCAATTTTTTTCCACGAAAAATGTTTTATTTTTAGTACGCATCATGGAAAATTGATGGGCACATACTTTCAGTACAATGTTAAAAAAAGAAGGAAAAGGGGGTGTTGGCATGACCTGCGTAATTTTATTTTATCATATCTACTTCATCTGTGACGTTTAATTTGTTTTGAATTGTGCTTGCTCATTCATGTTCCTTTAAAGTTTTGTTGATTTCTCTCATAAATCCCGAAATAATTTTGAGTGGACTAGAAAAACAGTTATTATTATTAACTATAAATAACATTGTCTTCAAATAGTCCTGGTAAAAAAATAGAAAATGTCTTTGTGGTTTGATTTCAAAGTAAATAACTATATTTGCCACCTTCATTTCAAAGAAACTCCATTCATTTATTTTGATGAAACTTACCTCTAACCAAACATAACACCAGCTACGCGAAATACTAATTTTTTCATCGAAATTTGCTAAACCCAAGCATGAAATAAACAACCTAATATAATTTACCACGTCGACACTACTCTAAAAACTTTTGACCCTTCAGCTATGCTATCGCCACCAATTTTCCACCTTTCGCCGGACATTTTTTTCATAAACGAAGTTTGTGCTCCTTATATCCAGTCTACATGTTGCTAAATTTTTTTACTATTAACAACTTTTCTATTGTCATGTCGTACCTATAAAAACTAAGGTTGAGATTCCAGAGCGGTACTTAACGACCATTAGCGACACGGCGGTGAAAAATCAAACTACCTAAATGAACGATTCTGAGTGCATATTTTCCATGGTTGTAATTTTCTCTCGAATAGACTTTAATTGTAGGAGGTGTTTCAGGATTTTCTATAAAAATATGTACAATAACTATAAAAAATGCTTTAAATTTGGATTTTACATACTGTATGTGCTGTTAACATTTCTGGTTTTTATTTTTCAAGAGCGAGGACTACATATCAATAAGAGTTGGAGCAGCAATGATGAACGACGACACTCTGGGAGCGCTTCTCATCGGGGGTCGGTCCCCTGTTGCTCTACCAGTTATCGAAAATTCAGCGCCTTCCTCATCAAAGGTGCATTTTTGTTCAATAAATCGGTTTTATTTATTTGTTTGCTACATCACTAGAGTAATAAACCTACAGTGTCATCCCCAAAGTATGCACAATACGGGAAATTTATTTTCTGGGTGTGTATACTTCGTTCCCTGATTGATTTATGACCAAAGCTCCCAACAGGTAGTCGTTAATCGGAAAGCGAAAAGATAATGAATGAACAATAGTGCGATTATTTTACAACAAATGCTTGGCTGGTAGAATAATATTTGAGACTCATTTTTTTATTTATTTAATACTTATTATATAATTTTAAGAAGCTATTTCTCAAGAGAAATTCAAGAATATTTGTTGAAATGACCTGTATTTTGAAGAATCGTTCAAAAATCATGATCTCTCACAAGTTTTAGCATCGTTCAATACCTATCCAAAAACATTAGGTTTGTGATACTATCGCTAAAAATATAGGCCACACAGTGTTACGGCTTCCCCCATAGTATTGCATATTTACCCCTACAGAACTGATCAAGCTAAAATCCAGAAATATATCACAAAACGTTTCAGCCCCATTAAAATCAAGAATATGCTTTTCTCAAAAAACAATGTTTCCCAAATGGTGCATACTTTGGTGATGACACTGTATATAGTAGTTTTTATTATGTTGAAAATTAGACAGATAGTGTGAGCTTATTTCAATAAAAATAAGTGTTTACTTTTTTTGCTACTTTATTTGTAACTTTTTATTGAAACAAGTTTTTCTATTTTTAGCTCATTACAGAATTACTTTTACCTGCATATCCGGAAAATATGACCTTGAATGAAGGCGCTTGGCAAAACATTACCCATACTAGGTGAGTTTTTTTATTTTTATCAAGTACCCATTCTAAAAATATTGGCGAATTGCCAAATAATATTTATTCTTCCAAAAATTGAATAGATGATGCGTAGATCCCTAAATGATGAAATGAAATAAGGTAAGTAGATATAATATAAGGTATTAATTATACCTCCACTCGTTTG
Organism: Galerucella pusilla; assembly: GCA_910591695.1. Classification (NCBI taxonomy): domain Eukaryota; kingdom Metazoa; phylum Arthropoda; class Insecta; order Coleoptera; family Chrysomelidae; genus Galerucella; species Galerucella pusilla. Next base: position 9,029 of record CAJUYI010001736.1, read on the forward strand.
AAAAAGCTACTGTGTTAGCAAAACGCGTCACAACTTTAATTAATATAATGTAATTCTTCCAATTTTCAAATTCAATATTAAGCGTAGTTCTGAACCTCATTTTTTTAGTATAGATCCCTCTTCTCTTCCTTATTCTAATTTAAAGAAGATGAATATACATTCGTTTCAGTAAGCACCAGTTAAAGATCATTTCTCAATTCCATTCTTTCTTTTCATTTCTTTCCCTTTATTACCACTGAATCCTTTAACATTTATGATACAATCAATAAAAGATAATTCAATTGTGATATTCCTAATTTTAATTTAAATGAAACGGAATTTGTCACAAAAATCGAAAGGGAGAAGAGACATACAATGACAGTTTTTTAACGTAATGTTTTTAACGTAATGTTGTCATATCTTTTACTATATGTTATGGAAGCGAGTTTCCGAAAAGGCCCCTTATTCCCTTGAATATAGGGCAGGAATAATATGCGCGATTCTTTTCAGACACCAGTAGCCGGCCACAAAGTGTCTGAAAAGAATCGCGCGGCTAAAAATATACATTAATATAAATAGACGCATTCATCTGTGTCTCGTGTCTCGTCTTAAAGCGCTCTTAATGCTATCAGATTGTGCTATAAAGTGGGGTTTACTATGAACCGATAGCTCTACAAAAGTGCTTTGTGTGGCATAGCTGTAATCTGCACTTGTGAGATGGTACCGGTCATTAATCAGATTAGGCTGAAAAATTCTCGTTTTTTGAAGTTATTTTAAAAACGACTGGATTTATAGAAAAAAAATGCGAATAGCAAATTTGTAGGAAACTTTTCCTTTAAAAAAAGTTGAATAAATTGTATCGCTAAGATTGATGTTTGTTGAGATATGAGCAATTGAAAATCATCATTTATAAAAAGGTAAATTCGAAAATTCTGGAAAACTTCTGGAAAGCAAATATGTTACTACCAATCTTGGCGATTCAACTTATTGAACCTTTTTTCCGGCAAGTTTGTCGTTTAATTTTGGATAACAAAAAAAATAAAGACCGATTTTAAAATTATCATTACTCCTTTATAAAAATTATTTGTCTTCTCTCCCCCAACTGGAATTCTCTCATTGTGTTTTCCATATTTACTTTTATTCCTTAATAATTAGCTAACTAGTATCGTAATAAAAGCTAATTACAGCATTTTTTAAACAACAAACAGCACAGACTGTTCGCTTGTATACATAACATTCCGACTGATTTTATTAAATGATATTTAACTGTTTGATGAGCTTCGTTAACTTGACAAGGGTGAATGTTTGACAAGATTAGATTTCCTATCTTCATTCCATTGTATTTTAATGTAAAACTCGGCTCATTTGGCCGTTAAAAACACACTGCGCAGTTTTTAAAACAAAAACGTGGCCTTCATTTTTCATTCGTTGCACATTCTTTTGAATAATTTTTGCCTTTTTTTTCTATTTTAATTCTAGAAAGCGTAAAGCCATTAGAGAATGTATTCATTCGTCGACGAATATAAAATGTAGGGAAATACTGGAGCAAGTGTTGAAAAGAAGTTAATTGGGTACTAAAACTAACTCTCAGAAGAGAAGGCAGTAGTCTGGCTGGCTCTTATTTTGAACATTTCAAGAGAATTATAATTAGACGATGTTTTTGTACATTTAACGGGAAGTTGAGGAGCGTCTTTAGTTTGTAATTGTTAGTCTATTTGTGCAGTCTTCGACGAACGTTCTTTGTCCTGGAAGTTGAAAATTGTCTTCAATTATAAGATGTAGCAGTTTTTATTTAAAATGTCAAAGTCTACTGACTAATAATGCATTATCGATCGTAGCATTTGAAAACAAATATAGTAACAACAGAAAACAAACGATATCAATTTTCATTTTAGGTGTATTTGATGTTATCCCCAACTCTTCTGCAGTTGGTTCAGTCGCTGACTTATTTAAACTTTTAAAACGATCTACAGATTGCGAAAAAGTGTCAGAGGTCATACGATTTACACAAGTACGACAAGGATAATATGAACAATACTATTTGAATAAGAGGGAAAGAATTATTCTATACTCACAATGCGATCAGTCCCCTCTATCAAAACAGGTGACCGTGTCTTCATTGCTCTTTTTACTTTTAATCTTACCGTTGTGTTTTGATAGAGGAGACTGATCTACTTGTGAGTTCCACATACAGAACAATTCTTGTCTTTCTCTTTCTAGTAGTGTTGTTCATATGGTGCTTGTAGCACTTGTGTGAATCGTATAACCAATTAAACTTTAGGGACATTGCAATCCCAACATTTTTTACTTTTTGGCTCTATCTTAGCCGCGAATCAATATTCTGTTACTTTATTTTTTTAGAGCAACTCATATGGGAAAGTTTCCCAACAAAAACGTTTGTTTCTAGATTTCTTTAGAACTTTATAGTTCACTAGAACACCTTTTTTAATGAAAATATTAACATTTTTCGATTTTTTTTCGCTATTTTGCATTTTTGAGCAGGAAGCAGCTCCCGTGCATATTCTATTCGGTTTCTCGGAAAAAATACTGAAGAATCAGTATTAAGAAGTTTGAAAATTCAACCGCCTTTGGACTCTGAACGATTATTCAATATTATTACTGATTTCACTTGTTAACGCGCGTCTACACTATGCCTCGATTTGCCGTTGGCAATGCCAATTGGCCTTAGCCAGCAACTGTAAAAACGTCTACATGATATGTGTTGGCATTCATTTAGTCTAGTCGCACAATGTTCACAAAACAGGACGATCCCGGTATATATTTATCAAAATAACTTTCCCGTACGTCCACTCCATTTGAAAGCACGTGCTAACTGGCAGACAATCTGAATCACAACTGTATATGTATTTTTTTTATTGGTGAGCCATTTTACCTATTTAAATCGAACTTTAAAAAACGCGCGTGTTTTAAAGTTACCGTGGCAACATCAACAACTCGAAAACAAAGTCTAAATCTATGGTCTAAATCAAGGCTGCTCAAGTTTTTGAACAGTAGGGCCAAACCGATGGGTGAGAAATTTTTGACGGGCCATTAACGATTTTTTAACTTATATGAAATTAAGTCGTCAATGATCCGCCAAAAATTCATACGTTTAATAAAACTTGTGTTACAAAATTTGGTGTTTATTAAAATATAAAACAAAGAGTATCATTTGCAAACTAAATAAAAAACAAAACTTGTATCTTAAATTAATGTGATTTTTGGCAATGTTTCTGTTGAACTAATTTTTTTATATTAGGTTTTAAATTAGATGTTGACAATAACACCAGGTCAGAAATATGTTGCTCCGTAAGTTAAGAGCGGTATTTATTTTTAATATAATTAAGATCCGAGAAAACCTTTTCACACACATATGTTGATCCGAAACTGGATAGGAACTGCAATGCCAGGTCCGTTATTGCAGGAAAGTCTTGTTTTGGCACCAATTTCCAGAAATCTGCAAACTCTTCTGATAAATTTGGTGCTTTCGAAGATATTTTTTCCATAGAAAGGTTTTTTAAGGCACAATGATTTTGCAGGTCGCTTAGTTCCAACTGAATATTGCCAGGATAACTAATTATTTCAGTTGAATTAATTATAAAAGGATTTCTAAAAATTTGTAATATTTCTTTTTTACTCTCAAAATCTTGAAAACTATTTTCAAATGAATGTAATAAGCATTTAATTTTTGATTCGTACTCAGAATAATCAATATTGGTAATATTAAGATTTTGGAGTCTTTAAGTGTCGGAAATAAGTTGATATTTTCTCTGGCTGATTTCATTAAAAAAAGGTTTAATTTAGCTTTGAATCCGCATATTAAATTAAACATAATTAGAAGTGAACAGTGTTTGCCTTGTAATTTAAGGTTCAAAATATTGAGGTAATTCGTAACGTCAACAAGAAATGCAACCAGGATGTATTCTTCAATAAATCAGTTTCCAAAGGTAACGCCTCCTTTTCCTCCAAAAACATTTGTTCGGGCCGCGGGCCATTTAAAATGCATCCGCGGGCCACAGAGTGGCCCGTGGGCCTGTGGTTGAGCAGCCTTGGTCTAAATCATGTCTATATGACAATTTTTTTAATATTGATCTGACAGGAGTAGTTTGTAACGTCAAAACTTTTATTCGAACAATATTAAATTTAACAATGTCAAATTTATAAATTAAAATGGAAAGTGCCGTTGGTATTGTTTGAAATATTTGAAACATTTCGAATTTTCCATGGAGCCAGTATTAAGAGGAGTCGCTACGCCTGTCATAAAAGTGGTATCGGTTTCGCCATTTTACTACTACTTCTATGTCAACTTGACATTAGTATTGTTTTGTGGATGTAAATTGGGTATTTTTGGATTTTCTTCTTATTAGTGTCGTTTTTTCTATTTTAATAATTGAACAATAATGGTTTCTTGTGCTTCACGAAGTTGTACAAGTAGAGACAGTGTAAATACGAAAAAATCATCAGGAACAACATATCATAGGTTAGTAAGCAATCGAAACAGGACTGAACTGGAATATATTTATTTGTGCTTCAATAAGTTTTATTTAACTTCATATTATATTTAATGTTTGTAGATTTCTTAGAACTCCATCAATAAGAGATATGTGGTTGAAATTTGTGAAAAGAGGTTCTTGGTAGCCAACAAAATACAGTGTTTCTGTATTATCAATTTCATCTTGTCAAAAGGACGATAATGTGCACTTTAACGAATAAAACCACCTCTAATCAAAAATTCAAAAAGCCGCTACGCTATACCTAGGTGAAAAAGAATTTCACTAGTGAATATATTCTTATTAATTGAAAATTTAAATAGTCCGGCTCTGCCGTCGATGCCATATTCCTAACATCACAATGTCACTCATGTGATACCACTTTCCTATTATAAGATAGTCGACTTTGTCACCTCCTCTTAATAGTAGCTCCATGGATTTTTCAAATCTTAGGAAATGGTATTTAAATTAATACTATTGACATTCACAGAACTCAATAAGGTTGAACTTCCATCAAAATACAAATTAGTTTATGCAATCGCAACCTTTTTTACTTTTTGTCCTCTATCTCAGCCGCGATTCAATATTTTGTTACTTTATTTTTTTACAGCAACTCATATGGGAAGTTTCCAACTAAAACGTTTGTTTCTAGATTTTTTTAGAACTTTATAGTTCACTAGAACACCTTTTTTAATGAAAATATTAACATATTCTATTCGGTTTCTCGGAAAAATTACTGAAGAATCAGTATTAAAAAGTGCCAAAACATAATTTTTTTGCATTTGCAACGGTCTTAATGCATCGCAAGATCAAATATTATTATCAAACTTGACTAATCAAACTGCCGATATATGAATTTGATTAAATTTTCTTTATTTAGCGGAGCCTGTAAAACGATCAGTCAATTTGATGGAATCTGATTTACTATTACACAATTTCGACACCAGAGAAATGACAGTTTTAACGTCAATTATTTGATTTTTGGTGGGTACTCGATTTCGCTTTAAAATATGAACATTTTTGTAGCTCAGTTGTTCATCTCGGACTTTCTTTCGAACCATTGCAAGACATTATTATTGCCCTCGTATCAACGAAAAATCTAGTTTTGTATGTTAAAATCACTGTTAGGCTCGTGAGAGCAATAATTGGTTTCAACTCAAAATCCACTTTCATAACAATTAATATGCATTCGAATAGAATATTTTTAAATTAAAATACTCTTCAACCGTCAAAAAGTTTGAAGCAAAAATATTGATTGCGTGACTCTCAAGTTTGAGACTACGTCAAACAAGCTTGGCAATTTATTTAGTCGTGGGACGCCTGCTTAACAATTCAAGTCAATAAAAATTTATTTACAACTTGTCCAAGACCTTACTTTTGATTTGATACATTTTATATTTTATATGTAATAAAACAGAAAGAGTATGGCACTTGAGTATTTCTCAGACTACATGCTCTTTTAGCTTGTTTCCATAATTGGATAAAACTAGAGTTATCAGGTATAAAATCTAAACAATAATGGAATAAACGTGATCTGGTAGTCAAGTCTGGTAAACTCGGAAAAGGCAGCCAAGCCGGCACAGCCCCGAGTGGATATAAAGAGAAAAGCAAATAACTGGATCATTAAGCTCGGTTTTGTAAGACAGGTACGACAAACTACCCCAACACATGAAGTATATAGACGTACAGAAGATTATTTCTGTCCATCAGATTTTCCGAAAAAGGAAATGTAAATTCTATTTTGGCGATGTAGGAAATATAGTCAGTTGTAATATCACAAAAGCTTCTAAATAAATCGATTATTCTACGAGTAACAAGACGTAATCAGCTCGAGTGGTTTTTTTAAGGATTACGGTGAGACACGAGTAAAAAATAATCGATTACTCTCGATTGCTACAGTGGTATTCGTCATGATTACACAATTACGTCCAATTATTGCTTCTTCTAGCCAACTGAGAAGTTGAATTTTTCTATTAGTGGTTAATAAATTTTTCCATCATTAACCTAGGTAAATAATGGACAAATCCAAATATTTTGAGATTCCAGAGATAGTAGTTCAACAAAAACATGTGCAACATTCTTTTGTATACCCAGGAGATAGTTCAGCTGCCTGAAATTACCTATAAAGATAAAATTATTTGAATAAGAATGCCATTAGTTTGAAATTCGCGCTTAACCAAAAATGACTGATGACAAAAGGAGTACGTTCATAATCTATCGAGCGAAAACAGACAGTGTACTTGTCAGTCAGACGACGGGGTAAACCCTTCTCGTGGTGCGTTTGAGAACGCTGTGGTGTATAACTATAACTCTTACGCTTAAGGTGTTGTGTTGTGAACGCAATACTGTTGTAATTTATTTTTTCCCCAAATGCGCATGTGTTCCAATTAAAACATAACCTACGTTTTGTAAAATGTTTGGAAGTGGTCGTATAATTGGTTTCGTTAATTCGCTGCACTTAATATTTGTAATTATAAACTATAGGAATAATGGTATTTGATTGCTGTGTGTTTTAATTGAAATAGTAACAATAAAGAAGTTCATATGCGTGGTTTACTCATTAAAGATCCTTTGGTAAGTAATATTTTCGCATTAAAATAGTGTATAATGTCAATTAATTTTAAATTTTTGTCTTAAATTAGGCTAGTAGTGGAAAAAATTGTGAAGACATTTATGAGCCTCGCACCTTAATCCGCTCGGGGCAAAGCCTCTCGCTTAATAATTTTGGTGTTCGGTCAATAATAATAGTCTTGGTGTACCTATAATATACTATTGTACTATAAGGAATGTAAGTGACATTTACTAGCAAAAACGATTTTGTTACTTTTTTCCATTCTATTATTAGTTTTTGTGTGAATGGTATCATAATGAAACAACATAATTTTTCCGAATGACCGTAAGGGCTGCAATTTAAAATGGGGATTAATGTTTTCTCTTTGGCTGTTATGCGGAGGTTCTGAGAGTAATTGCGGAAAAGCGACGGCAGTAACCGACAGGAAAAGATGAGGTGAAGGCCGTTACTCTGCCAGAAGTTGCGTTTTCATTGCCAATTATTCGAGTTTCCTCCAAAAATCTGAATATAGACTGCTGTCGGATAAAATGAAATATGTCGATGGTGGTAGAGAAGTCTGTGAGGTGGCTGATGAAAATCAGAGACGTAGAATATATTTGTGGAAAAAGGGAAAATTGAGATGTTTTTACAATATTGAAATAGATATTTACGATATAAGTGTCGTAAAGATTCATATTACGAAATGAGATGGAAAATTTGTCAAATTATTGGCAATAACCCATTGAATATCGTAATATGAATTTACGATACGAATATAGTACAATATTTTACCACTACCAATAATGTTAATTATTTACTCAAAATTAGTCAATATTTCTGAAATTAATAATATTAGAATCATGTAACAAGCAAGCGTTGCGCTCATTGTTGATCTATTTTGCGAACTGTCAATTTTGACGCGTTCACTTCAGTTTGGTATAATTGTATTGACATGAGTTCCGACTATGAAAGTGTGAATTCTGATATAGAACTTTCTGCAAATAACGCAATAAAATCCCGCAATAGATATACGAAAAAGAATATAAGCCATACGAAGACTGGTGCATTCTGCAAACTGTCAACTTTGACACGTTCAATCCAATTAATTTAACTTTACCGCACTAAAAAAAAATTTACAGGTTTCACAAAAATTCTTCCCGAATATTTATTATATTGGATTTTGATAATTGAAAACTGAATTAAAAGATAATCTTCTACAGGATGTCCTAACGCAAATTAAGGATGCAATCAAAATTGAAAAAGTTAATTCTAGTAAAATTGAATAGATGAGGCTTTTACTTGATGAAGATCTACACTAAGCGATGAAGTAAAACAATTTAATTTGTTTAAATCTTCATAATATTTGAACTAAGCTCAATACATATTCGTAACGGGTTTCGCTAACACAGTAGTTTTCTCAAACGAGTGTAGCTATAATGAAAAATTTTCAATTTATTCAGTGAATTGATACGAAAAATTCCTTTTAGGGGGATGACAGGGTTGATCATAATCAAACCATCTTTACTGCTATAAACCTCTCCATTGAAATGTAAATAATTTTGATTTAAACAATATCATAAATGAAAAGATACTAAAACCTAATCTAGAACAAGTATTTCCTTCGGATAAAAGAAAAAAAAATCAATTTAAAAGCTTACATACTTTGGAATACCGTCCTTCAAAATCAAATCATTTTTAGAAACTTGAGACTTGAATACGTATTTGCTTTGAAACCGATTACAATTTATCCAAATTCATTAAAAACAACAAATCAAAATTTTCAAAATTAAATAAATCAGAAGTTTATAAATTAAAATGTGGTAATGAAAACTGTGATAAAATTTATATAGGTAGAACGTCTAGAAATTTTAAAATTAGTATGTCAGAACACAAACGTAGCTATGATAAACAAAAATTAAATTCCAACTACTAATTTTTTTAAAAACCAACACACAAATTTTGAAATTCTGTATATATAGAACCCAAATCTCTCAAATTAAATCTTTCAGAAGCATTTGAGATAAATGAAAACAAATATTCAAATAATCTTCTTAACGACCAAATAGCAGCAATTCTCCCTTAAAACCTTTTTACCTAGAAAGGTTCCGGTAAGATTGTTGTGAATGAATTTCCAGGTTGAGTTCAATACCGTAGTTAATCCCATATTTAGACACTTTTTGCTTTTTATTTCCATCTAAATAGATTATATTTTGTCAATATCTATAAAACTCCGTATTATTGCACTGTATAAATTAAAAATGTTTCATTATACCTCCACTCGATTGAGAAAGCTCCTCTGTTAGCGAAACGCGTCACAACTTTAAGTTGAACAAAACGATCAAATATTTGAGCAATTTAAACTGTTTTATTTCATCGTCCAGTAAAATTAATGGTAATAATAATTTCTCCTTTTAATCAGTATCTCAATTGAAAAATAGTAGAAACGCTTGTGAATATTCCATTTCGTGTTGTTTACTTAACTCGGGAGGAAATTGAATATTTTGGCACTTTTCACGACCCTCTGCACGTCCTTGGGTTAGTGAAATGTGGAAGTTATGAGAATGTGGACAGAGTTGAATAATGTCTGTTTCACTGGCTGAAATTTAATTAAATTCATATCGAGTGTAGCATTCCGTTTTACAATTTCTAAAAGAGCTAATGAAATAGTGACACGATTACGATGGATAATAATGGCGGTGAAAGTGGAACTGTTTGAACAATATGTTATCAAAATTTCGAATAACATGATTTAGTGAACAAACAATAGATTAAAGCTATTTTATCAAAATTATAAAGATTTGCTGTAGGTATTGTTATTAGTCGGGGTTACCAGAACGATCTGACAACTTATTTTCATATAGATGGAATCTTAGGTTCTCAGTAGAGTCTCATGCTTTGAATACCTTAGTGCTTGT